>JANGYB010000010.1:600000-878326 GCA_025433615.1 Fusarium sp. LHS14.1 | reverse complement strand
GGACCAGAAGGGCTTTAGGTGCGCAGCACCATTGCCCGCTCCCCAGTTGATAGACATCCGAGTTTACGAGGAATGTGGTGTGTAGGCACGTGAGGAACGGAGTGACGGGAGTGCTGACGGTAAGCACGGAACCCACGGAGTGGGGTGGAGTGAGTCAGACGGCCGGGATGAGGAGCGAAGCGACGAATGAGCGTAGCGGAATATAATCCGGTCGTTTCGATATGTCCGGATCGTAGAGGAGGCATATATAAGGGCAGAGCCCACTCTGTGAGAGCAAGTGAACGGGTGAACTTGACATGTGTGAACCATAGGTGAGTATGGAAGACGGAGTCAGGACGAAGAGTGTGAGGACTAATGGCATCGGTAGATGAAGCGAACAGGTGAGCGGTCAACTTGCTAAAAGCAAACAGGAGGGGAACCCGACTGCATAGTGACGAACGGAGTGAGGGAGTAGTGATTGATCACGAAGTGACAGAGGACGGTAGGACGAGTGATTTATTACATGATGGTGGAGACTGAAGTCGGAGACGAAGCTGTTCAAGATGCTGGTGGAGCATCTGTGCTGGCACTGGAGGAGTTGGAGGACGACGTTCATGAGTATCCCGAATCGGTGTACGATGGTCAAGGTCATGCCTTGAGTTGGTTAGCCGAAGGGCAGTTTTCAGAGTTGAGGGCAGAGGGGCGCTCTGCTTGTGTTGTCGACGTTCAGCTGAGATTTTGTACTCATATTCAACCGGATGCGGTACTGGAGAGAATCGAAAGGGTATTAGTGGAGGAGAGCGACATTGACGAGAGTCTGTTAGTAGATGATCAGGGACGAGATGTGCCTGTGGTACAGTTGTATGGGGGTGTGCGTCTTGAACGTGGTGGGATTGTGATGGAGCATCACTCTTTAGAAATTCTTGCGTATGTGGCAGGAGACTGGACACCCGATAAGGTGGAGTTCCGTACAGGGTTTGACGACTTGTTGAGGACAATGCCGGGTAGGCAGTGCACCTGTTGGCATCAGAGGGATGTGAGTGTGGTTCCTTATGTGGAACTTTTAGATAGATGTTTGTCGATGGGAATGTATAAGAATCCAAACGTAGGGTGTTTGTCCGCATTTGAGGACGTTGTTAGAGAGAGATTAGGACCGTATCGTAGAAGTAGAAGGCATCTGCTACCCCGCAATGTGACTTGGGAATAGCTTCATATAATCTTCCAGTGAGCGTGACTAAGAGAGAGACGAGCGAACTAAAAACAACAAAAGAGAACAGAAGTGAGCGAGTGTAGACAGATGTCACGCGTAGATAATAGTATAGATTGAATTAAACTTGTAAACCTCCAAGTATTTTCCCTGAAGCGAGGAGGGACGACGCAGCGGAAGGGATTGACTAGAGTCTTCTCATCTGCATGTGAAGAATACATCTCCCAAGCAGGAGATCCTTTAGAGAATTACGGAAGCCGAAGGCTGACGTGTTCGAGGAGAGGGAGCGAAGCGACATCGACAAGGACTAGATAATAAATAGAATAAAATGAATTGAAATGAATTATATAGTGTATACATGTGTAGATGAAATGTGAAGTTGGAGACAAGTTCATGTGAGAATAAGTATGTGACCGAGTGAAGCGAGGTTGAAGTAAAAACTTCATGACGAAGGGGAATGAAGTGGGAAGACGGAATGGAGATGGAGTCAAACAAAAAAAAAAGAAAGTCGAGCATAAGCGAGACAGGATGGAGTGAAACGACATCCAAGAGATCGAACGAAGTGAGATCCTGATCTGTCCCAGACAGTAGACCGGGATCTAATACGATCCGGCCACTGTTTAGGATATACTTAAGTCCCCACGAACTTTGTGAGTGTGTCAAGGTTCCCCCTAACGGCGAAGCCGTTCTTAACTTTGGTTTAAGGGGGACCTTGGGACACGGGACGGGACTCCTCGTGTCAATGTCTTCCAGGCTTTAGCCGGTTGACATCTCCCCAGTTGGTAGACGACTGAGCGGGCGAAGGAAGTTGTGATGTAAGCATGTGATGAGGGACGAAGGAACATACAGTCAGTAAGCACTAGAAGAGCGGAGCGATGAGAGTGGGTCGGCCGGAATGAGGAGGGCTACCGACGAATGAACGAAGTGGTTAGGATCCGGCCAGGCGGTCATACGAGCGAGGGTGGGAGCGAGGTATAAAGGGGGGGATTCCCTTCGACGTAGTCATTCAGGTTGTGTCCTGAATTGTCTGTGTGAACGAAGAGTGAGTTGGGTTTCATACCCATTTTCATTCATGTCATGATGCACTGCGATGGCAGTCACGCAACAGGGTAAGTGAGATTATTCGGAGAATTAGTGAGGGAGCGAACTATTTTAATTTTATGTAATGACGAACCTGGTAGGTGAGTATGTCACTTTCGATCGAGTATACGAGGAGTGCACAGGGAGAACAGAGTGATCTAGATGCCTTGCATTTTCCTAGAGACCTGGAGGGTCGGTTCATGTTAATGACGGCGGAAGCTGTAGACCTTATGAGTGCCCAGAGGGTTGAGATCAGGGACTGGCTCAAGTATGTGTTTATCACTAAGGATATTCCTTATGCGCAGGCGGAGACGAGCTCTTCGTTTGATGTAGTGTCTACGACGATCCTGTGGGATGTATGTAGGAGGTTTGGACTACCCTATGTCCTTTGGGACTGGACTTCTGTGGAGAGAGAGACGAAGGCGACGGAAAAACAACAGAGTGGTGATGGCCACGATGTGATGTCTTCTTTAATCGTGCTGGAGCGCGATTCTTTTCTTTGTATTTTATCGAAGAGGTTATGCGACGGAGTCAGCTGTGAGTATGAGCGGGGGGATACGCGAATGTCGAGTGTGTTGGGAGAGGTACGCGACCAGGAGGATATCCCATTACGGTTACGGCAACTAGCAGAGCGAAGTGTCTTAGCAGATAATGCTGTCTTATTTCGTGCCTTTCTCTCGGCACTCTATTTAAGAGATGTAGCATTCATCGTAGATGGTGCACCGAGTGATATGTCTAAGGAGGGTAATGGCCCTCCGGGTGATTGGATAGTACGTGCTGTCAATCTGTTTTCTTGGACAAAGAGGACTTTGATCAGTTTCTGTTTATGATACCTGATATGGTATTTTATTTAGTGTAGTCAGTAGCATTGTGTATATTTGTAGAGTCACGCGAGCATAAGTTAGCAATGAAGCGAGCCCTAAAATAATCAGAGCCCAAGAGTGGGTGAGCTTCTAAGTGTTCATATGCGAGCAGTAAATTGATGTTGAACTGTAAACTTAAGTGTAATCGTAAAAGTAAAAGTGAAAGTGTAAACACCAACGAGGCGTGCCGAGTTGGGGTAAATGTTGATCGTAGATGGAGTCATACGTAAGATGTTAGGCTGAGCCGGGTGAGTGAAGAGTTACGAGCGCCCGCGGAGGGCCGAATACCAGACTATGGAATAAACTTACGGAGCCTTTAGGCGACGTGCCGGAAGAGGTCTGAGGAACGAAGACCGAATGAGGGCTAGATAATAAATTGAACAGAGTGAAAAACAATATGAAAAGAAGTGAAATGGAATGAACGGAAGATGTGAATAGTTACATCTGAGCTGTGCGAAGATGAAGTAAAGATGAGGAGCTGTGCGAGTCATCAGGTAATACAACTCGACTTGGAGAGTTGTCCCGTGAAAATGTTGAAAGTGGCCGGAAGTAATCCGGACACTCTTAAGGATATACTTCTGAGAAAGAGGCGAACGTATGTGAGCCGCACCTGAGCGAAGCGAAGGAAGAGGTCCCCCCGTAACGGCGAAGCCGTTTTTAACTTTGGTTCAGGGGGGACCTTGGGACACGGGACGGGACGATCCCAGGAGCAAGAGGCGACCGAGCTCAAGCGAGGTAAAGCCGTGTACTCAACTTCCAGGCGTGAGCCGGTTGTTGACCCCAGTCGATAAGAGCAGCGTCAGCTGACTCGGTTTTTAGGCACCAGGGAACGAGGGACGAGTGGTGGTGCTGTGGATAAGACCGGGAACGAACGGAGTGAGAGAAGGTCGGCCAATGGCATGGAGAGTTTACGATCCGGCCATTCGGTCATACCCCGCAGCAGGGCGAGGAGTATAAGAAGCAGGGCTTCCCGCCCGTAGGGCATGTTGGTTTTTTGAACCAAGCATTGTGTGAACAGTAAGTGAGTCTAGATGGACATCTAGGTGGATTTGTTTATTTTATTACCTGTAAGGAACCGCATCGAAGAGAGGACTAACATCACTCATAGAGTCAAGCGGACATGGACGCGCATTATTAAATTCAAACAGGAACGAAGTGACTGTCCTTAATCTGAGCGTGAGCGAAGACTGAGCAAGGCGAAGGTGAGTGTATTTTTTTTTAAAAAAACTTTATTAATGTACGGAGACGGAGTCGAGTGTTTTCAACTGTTGTTGATGGGCCCGAAGGGTTAATGTGTGTTGGAACACATGAACTGGCATAGATGCAGACGAACAAGGTGTGAGTTATGGAGTCAGTAATGACGATTAAACGACGACGGAAGGAGTGACCATGGCGGGAGACATGAAGAACACCTGAGCGTGGCGAGGGTAGAGGAGAGAGGACAGGATGGACTCCTACATATTTCTAACGGGCGAATGATCAGGGAGTGAGCTAATCTGTTCAGGTGATTATGGAAGCCGAAGGCGAACTGGACCGAGAAGGTAGTACCAAGGACTCTTGGTATGTTGTTGTTTCTTTTCAATCTGGTATTGAAGAGAGAGCGGAGCACAGCGGGTTTGATCCCCGCGGCTTTGTGACTAATGCGTTTTATATGACGCATCATTGGAAGGATGACCTCGAGAGGCGAGAGGGAGCTTGGTGGATACCCTACGACACGGAGGAGGAGTGTCGCGTTGCTTGGCAATATGTTCGGGGAGACCGGAACTTCTATATGAATCGATTTTTGAGGTGAGTGATTTTTTTTTTGTTTTAGTCGACAGGACTATGAGACTGATGTGATATGTTTAAGGGTGGCGATAGCCAAGCGAGACCGAAAGGTGACAGAGACGCTTTATATCTTAGAGTAGACATTGTTTGAAGAAGTTGTTTTGTTTTTATTTGATGTGTGTAGTTCGCATGAGTAGGAGTGATACGAGCGAACAGTAAATAATCAGCTCAAATCAGTGTGAGCGAGTGAATGTATAGAATCATGCGTGTAGATAGTGTAATCAATGTTTGTGAATGTTTAAGTCAAAGTAATTGTAAAAGTGTAAACACCACGGGAGGGGTACCGACCGTGGGGAGTAATCATCGTGAGATGCTTCATAGTTCAGGTCAGTAGGCTGAAACGGGTGAGTGAAGAGTTTAAGCCCCGCAGGGAGAGTCAGAACTATGGAATTCCTTACGGAGGCCGCAGGCCGACGTGCCGGAAGAGGTCTGAGGAACGAAGACCGAATGAGGGCTAGATAAGAAATGAAGAAGTGAATAAAAACTTCAGAAGAGAAAAAGTGTGAGTGAAGACGAACAATGTGAATAGAGTCAAACAGTCGACCGAAGGGAGACATAAGATGGGGAGTGAAGCGACCCATCAAGTAATAGAAAGTGAGCAGAGCGAACTTTCAAACTTGTCCCGTGAATTTTGGAAAAGTGGCCGGAAGTAATCCGGACACTCTTAAGCATATACATGGTCCCTCACGACTTTTAGGAGTGTCTTCAAGGTTCCCCCGTAACGGCGAAGCCGTTTTTAACTTTGGTTCAGGGGGGACCTTGGGACACGGGACGTGACAGTCTTCCTAAGCGTCAGCAGGTTGACTTACCCCCATAGGGAGCGAAGCGACAGTGAGTAGGCAACCGAGGAACGAGGGCAGCTGTGTGTAAGTCGTGAGAGGGAGGGACGACCGAAACGACGAATCTAAAAGCGGGAAAGAGCGGAGCGAGTGGAGCTTGTCAGCATGGGCGGGGAAAGGAGGAACGACTGACCAACGAGGTACGAAGTTGTAATCCGGCCATGTCAGAGTGCACGGACGACAATGGGAGGAGTACATAAGGGCGCGTCGCCCACTGTTCGAAGCAGAGCGAGTTTCCTGTCTTCTTTTTCTTTTCATGACGGTAGGAGTGAAGATTTGTGTGAGTCGGTGACGAGTGGTTGATTGAACAGAGTGAGCATTAATATCATTCATAGAATCAAGTGCATGTGGGCACGCATACTGCTAAAAGCAAACAGGAACGAAGTGACGGGAATTGGCGAAGGGACTGAGCTCGTTCAACGATATGAGTTGGCACCGAGGAGACGAGGTTGGAGTGCGACCGTTGAGGGAGACGCCGACATGGATGGAGGCTACTGTGATGAGAGAGAATCTCGTCGGGATGCTGGAATGCATCAAGTGGTTGAAGACATCGAGGAAGGACCGAGATCTTACTGTGGTGCCGGGATCGGCTATTTTCCGGAAGGATGGGAAGGCGGAGCTGACCTTTTCCAATTTTGATTTGGATGAAGGAGAGTCGGGAGGACGAGTAGACCATGAGCTACCAGCAGTGGCTCAGTTTTTTCTTACTGTTTTGGTGTATGCACATCTCTGGCTATGTAAGTCAGAACGAGAGGGAGACGAAGTCGAGATTAGAGGACCGAGGGTACTCTCACCTAATGCCATATTTGGGATGCTTCGAGAGAAGCGATATGTATCATGGGCGACGGAGGAGGATGTCAAGGACTTTGTCATGTCGTTATCATTTGATCCTCTGGAGAGAGGTGAATGGACTGATTCCATGTTGGTGCTCGAGTGGAAGGAGTATGTACAGCGCTTTCGCTTGAAGATGTTTCTGAATAGTCTTGTGGACATCGGAGCGGTAGAGACGAAGGAGATGTTTTGTTATCTTGGAGGTACGTTGTCGGAGGAGACGAAGACGGTTACTTATCAGTGTTCAGTCACTGGAGCAATGCGACAGGAGAAGGAGTGGCAAGGACACTGGCCAAGTGCATTGGAGGAGATATAGAGTAAGTTGAATGGAATTGTAGTTAGATGTATACTTAGAGTTCGCACGATGAAGTGAAGGAGCGAACGGATTAATAACGTCAAAAAGCTCAAGAATAAGTGAGCGACTAGTATGTGATCGTGCGTAAATGTGAAGCCAAGTGTTTGTGAATGTTTAAGTCAAGTAATTGTAAAAGTGTAAACACCACGGGAGGGGTACCGACCGTGGGGAGTAATCATCGTGAGATGCTTCATAGTTCAGGTCAGTAGGCTGAAACGGGTGAGTGAAGAGTTTAAGCCCCGCAGGGAGAGTCAGAACTATGTTATTCCTTACGGAGGCCGCAGGCCGACGTGCCGGAAGAGGTCTGAGGAACGAAGACCGAATGAGGGCTAGATAAGAAATGAAGAAGTGAATAAAAACTTCAGAAGAGAAAAAGTGTGAGTGAAGACGAACAATGTGAATAGAGTCAAACAGTCGACCGAAGGGAGACATAAGATGGGGAGTGAAGCGACCCATCAAGTAATAGAAAGTGAGCAGAGCGAACTTTCAAACTTGTCCCGTGAATTTTGGAAAAGTGGCCGGAAGTAATCCGGACACTCTTAAGCATATACATGGTCCCTCACGACTTTTAGGAGTGTCTTCAAGGTTCCCCCGTAACGGCGAAGCCGTTTTTAACTTTGGTTCAGGGGGGACCTTGGGACACGGGACGGGACGTCAATACCAGTGGAACAGTCCGACTTCCAAAGCGTAGCTGGATGGAGGCCCCAGTCGATAAGAGCAGCGTCAGCTGACTCGGTGGTATCCATGTGGAGGAGGGACGACGTAAGCATGGAGTGGATATGGAAGCGGATGGAAGGATGACAGGAGCGACGTCGAATGGGAGGAGAGCTTGCGATCCGGACACGAAGTGGACCCATTGCTGACATGCACGCAGGCAGAGCCGAGTACATATAAACCATAGGTTTTCTCCCGGAGGGAAAGTGAGCGGGCGAACGCAGACTTGTATTCTTACTTTTTGTTCGAACGAAGAGTGAGTCGAGCAACGCTCCGGTAGACCTGAAGGGTCGGGTATGCCGTTGAGGCATCGTGGATGGGACGGAGTCCATTAACACGGAAGGTGTTAGTGTTCAGGTGGAATACCTTTCTCGAGCAGGGTGAGAGTGGACTGTATGAGCAAGAGCGAGATGAAAATGGAAATGAGTGAGGACGAGGGAGGAGTCCGTGTTGGTGGTGATCCGAAGGAGACGGAATGGAATGACGGTGTTGTGCTACATGCCATTAGGCAGCTGATGGAGAGGCGAACCCGGGAAGGGGAGCGTGTAGGATTGTCTGGTAAGACATCATTTTATATGGAGATGCGAAGCAGGCGGACACAGAGTGAAGCCTCATTTGTTGGTGTCAAGAGCCTGGGGCGATGTTTACGGTCCAGTGTATGTGCTGTGACAGTGTGCTTCTTGGAAGCGGAAGTGCTATTGCGGAGGCTGTATGGACTGCCGACTCATCTTAAAGACGGAGTGACCGCCTTCTATTGGGCGGATAAGGAACCGGTAAGGTTATGGAATGGATGCCCGACGGCATCAACAGTTGTCTTACTCTTGGTTGGAGTACCAAGACAGCGGAGTATACGGAGCGTGTTGTCTCTTTTGATCCAAGATTTACCGAGTGGGAGGCGAGGAGAAGTGAAGAACATTGTTCATGCTGACAGGGAATATCTGTCGGCATTAGAGGTGCTGGCTCTTCGAACAGAAGAGGATTGGAACTTATGGCTGGAGAGACATAAGCAGTTACTTGGTGATGCATCTCAGTGTGGTGAGGTGCAACGTGGAGGTAGGATAGCATTGACTCAATCTAGCTGTCGATCCAGAAAGGAGAAAGTGTCTTCACCGACTAAGAGGGCGGTGTTAGGTAGTATTGACGGAAGTAGTGTGATGAATGTCAAGGCGAATGAGCCGATACAGTGAAAAGTAAGCATGAGTTGCCCGAAAGGGAAGTGTAGATAGCCTCAAGTGTAATCGTAATCATATTGAAGTGAGCATAAGTATAAGTGAAGACGAGCGAACTAAAATAAACAGCTCCAACTATAAAGTGAGCGAGTCGTAATGATATTATATGTGAATGTATAAGTAGATTTGAATTAAACTTAAGATAGTCCTGAACCCGAGGAGGAACGACGCAGGGTGAAGGATTGACCATAGTCATCTCATCTGCATAGCAGTAGTTCATCTCCAAGCAGGAACTATGAACTAAACTTACCGAGCCATAAGGCGAGGTGTTGTCAGAGCACGAGGTACGAGTGCGAATGACGACTAGATAAGAAAATGTGAAGAGACATTTTAGAAAAAACTTCGGGAAGAAGTAAGATAAAGTAGAAGGAAGACATCTGGATGGCTTCATATGAGTCGACCAGAGGGAGACGTAAGATGGAGCATAAGCGACATCAAGAGAAGAATAAGATTGAGAAATCAATCTGTCCCGTGAAAACTTGAAAAGTGGCCGGAAGTAATCCGGACACTCTTAAGCATATACATGGTCCCTCACGACTTTTAGGAGTGTCTTCAAGGTTCCCCCGTAACGGCGAAGCCGTTTTTAACTTTGGTTCAGGGGGGACCTTGGGACACGGGACGGGACTGAAGAATGAAGGAGAGTGTCCTGAGGCAGCTATCAAGACGCAGTCGATTGCTGGACCCAGTCGATAAGCACGAGCGTCAGCGAGGTGCGGGTCTATCCACACGGAGGAGGGACGACGGAGATGTGGAGTGAGTAAGAAGGACATCACGAGGGACGAAGTGGGTCCGCGTAAGCCGGTGGGAGGAGGTACGACGACTAAGGAACGAAGTTACGATCCGGCCAGATCAGAATGACCGGAATATAATGAGGACATAAAAGGCACGGAGTGCCCGCACAACGGAGTGGTTGATTTCTGGAGGAATCAATCTCTGTTCGAGCCAGAGGTGAGTCAATACTGGAGACGTCCAGGTCAGATTAACTGTGAGGGTACGAACATCCGGAACAAGGTGAGGACTTATGTACTCGTAGAGTTCAACGACAATGGAGTTACTAACCAGAGGTCAACGAGTTGGGACGAGTGGGTTAATCGAGGAACGAGTATGTGACACGACGGGAAGGCGTGTTTGTGAGGGAAGCAGAGGTATCTGCGCCATACTGAAGGTATGTGTGTGTACGGGAGTCATTGACAGCTTGGGCTGGCACAGTGAAGGTATTGTCGCAGGATGTGGACAATCAGTTGTGGTGCTGGGCATCACACCTAGTCTTAAGTTATTTGAGAGAATTGTGTTGAGGGCAAAGACCCGACTAGAAAGGCATTCTTGGAAGATGCTTGCCTTTGCATATCCTCTAGAGGAGACGAGTTCGAATGGACTTGTTTGTCATGGACAGTCTGTGAAGACGGGAGGCCAGGTGGCCGTGTTTATGATCATGCGTGATGTGGCGCATGCTTATCTTACTGTGCCCATTGATGCACAAGAGGTGTGTTACTTTTTGAGTGGAGGAGGGGAGCGACGAGAGTGGTACAATCATTTCCCAGTGGGAGATTGGTTCATCAAGTCCTTTTTTCCGAGTGAGCTCGGTTTGTGGTGTCACGAGAGGTGGCAATTGTTGCGCAAGGCCAACATCATGCTTCTAGACCAAGACGGGCTAGAGTATATACAGGGACCGATCTCATTAGAGAAAGGTAAGCGTGATCGAGACGAAAGGTGGAGATACCTAGTAGCATGGCGACACTGTGTATTGTGCGGAGGCATAGATGAAGCTGTTGAGAACAATTGTGAGAATTGTTTCTGGATGCGCATGATGAGGACATTATGGGATTATGACCCAAGATATTTAGTAGCCAGTCAAGCGAGCAATAACAGACGTAAGGAGCGAGCCCAATAATAGAAGACTCACATACTAGGGTGAGCGACAGTAGACATTATGCGAGCATGTAAATTAATCTTGAATGTAAACTTAATCGTAATCGTAAAAGTGAAATGTATAGTAGTAAAACACCACGGGAGGGGTACCGACCGTGGGGAGTAATCATCGTGAGATGCTTCACGTTGGGGGTGAAGTGATAGTTAATGGTTGTTAGGCTTAGCCGGCATAGTGAAGAACCTAAGCTCCCGCAGGGCCAGTCAGAGTTCCGGAATAAACTTACGGAGCCCGAAGGGCGACGTGCCGGAAGAGGTCTGAGGAACGAAGACCGAATGAGGGCTAGATAATAAATTGAACAGAGTGAAAAACAATATGAAAAGAAGTGAAATGGAATGAACGGAAGATGTGAATAGTTACATCTGAGCTGTGCGAAGATGGAGTAAGATGGCGACCGAAGGGAGTCATCAAGTAATACAACTCGACTTGGAGAGTTGTCCCGTGAAAATGTTGAAAGTGGCCGGAAGTAATCCGGACACTCTTAAGCATATACATGGTCCCTCACGACTTTTAGGAGTGTCTTCAAGGTTCCCCCGTAACGGCGAAGCCGTTTTTAACTTTGGTTCAGGGGGGACCTTGGGACACGGGACGGGACTGAAGAATGAAGGAGAGTGTCCTGAGGCAGCTATCAAGACGCAGTCGATTGCTGGACCCAGTCGATAAGCACGAGCGTCAGCGAGGTGCGGGTCTATCCACACGGAGGAGGGACGACGGAGATGTGGAGTGAGTAAGAAGGACATCACGAGGGACGAAGTGGGTCCGCGTAAGCCGGTGGGAGGAGGTACGACGACTAAGGAACGAAGTTACGATCCGGCCAGATCAGAATGACCGGAATATAATGAGGACATAAAAGGCACGGAGTGCCCACCCGTAGGGGCATCTGAACTTAGTTCAGTGTTCATTTGTTTGAGACAGGGTCGAGTCATTGGATTCAGTATGAATCAATTGCTATTATTGTGCGATGGCACAGACACGAAGATATGAGTGGACTAACAGACAGTATACAGGGTATGCGACCGGGTGAGGGAGCTGGGCCATAGGCTTAGTCATGGTAATGACGGGGAGTCATGTGATACCGTGAGGTAAGGATGGAGCACGTGTGGTGCGATGTTTTTTTTAGGGAATATGTGGACGCGGGGGTGACGCGTTCCATTTCTGGTTGTCATACAACATAGCCATCAATGATGGATGAACACTCTATGCCGCCAGACTTTGGGGAAGTCGCCAATCATTATGAGGCGTTATCGACTCAGTTTCGCCGGGTGGAGAATCTACCCACTGTGGACGGTGGTAGGCGCCTAATGGAGTTCATGCAACAGGTCCGACAGGACTTGGCCGATCTTCAGAGGAGGCAAAATGAAGGCTTTGCCGAGGTCCAGAGAGCACTGGACCGTATCACTATGGAGAACCATGTGAGGTGAGTGGGACACGAACGAGTTGGGGAGTCAATTGACGACCGGTATTTGACTGATCGAGGCAGGGACGAGAACAATTATATTCGTTCGGAGAACAGTACGGCCTTAAGAGGCGAAGGGGCTTTGAGACCCTTGTTGAGTCTTCAGACTGGCCAGGAGATTACTGGCTTCCCTACTCGTGTAGACGAGATACGATCTATGTCATGTGAGTGACTAACTTTATCAAGACAGGCAAGAGAGCCTGGCTAACACTTGCGGTAGCAAATGAGGTGAACCGAATATTGACCGAGTTGCGGAGTGACATGCGAGGTAATCTGGCCGAACGGAGGAGGCGATTATTACAGGCGTGTGGTATATCATACGTTGCTGTTTAGTGTATGACTATTATATAATTATGTTTGTGACTTGGTGATATGTTTGTGTATTTTATCTCCGAAAGAGGAGTTGGGAATAGCATCATGTAAAGTAGTAGTAATCAGTGAAAGTTCGCACCTGTAAAAGCTGAAATGGAGCGAACAAATAGAGCCCAAATAATGAGTGTGAGCGACATGGAGTGATAGTAAGGTGCGAGCAATAATGTAAACTTAAAGTAAACTGTGAATAACCTCAAATGAGTCCTGAGGGCGAGGAGGAACGACGCATGCCCGAAGGATTGACAATGTGATTATGTTGAGTGAAGAGTTAACTAATCCAAGCAGGATTCCTTTTCTAAACTTACGGAGCCCGCAGGGCGACGTGTTGGAGGAGAGGGAGCGGAGCGGACTCGACGAGAACTAGATCATAAATTGAACAGAGTGAAAAACATCAAGAAGAAGAGTGAACATGAGTGAACGTGAAATGTGAATAGAGTCATCCGACCTGAGGGAGGATGGAGTAAAACCTGAGCCATGCGAAGGTTGAAAGTGAGATTTCAATCTGTCCCGTGAAAATGTTGAAAGTGGCCGGAAGTAATCCGGACACTCTTAGGGAGTGACTTGTCACGACCACCCGAACGTAGTGAGGGATAGAGGTCCCCCCGTAACGGCGAAGCCGTTTTTAACTTTGGTTCAGGGGGGACCTTGGGACACGGGACGTGACAAAACCAAGGGCAGCTTTAGGTGCTTGCACCATTGCTGCTGACCCAGTTGGTAAAGAGCCTGAGGCACGAAGGCGATAGTGGATAGGCACGCGGAAGAGGGACGATGGAGCGGGCTGTACGATAGTGGAGTGGTGGTCACGTAGTGGCCGGAACGAAAGTCATTGGACGGAATGAGTCAGGAGCCTGCGAGTGACGAATAAGCGTAGCGTTTATAATCCGGCCAGATCCAAAGTGGAGTGAGTGTGCTCACGACTACTTAAGGGCGGTACGCCCCCGACCAGAGGTCAATCAGTTTTTGAACTGGATTGTGTTCGAACAAGAGTGAGTCTTGACTTCAGACGTGAAGCAAGGTGTTTACTTTTAACCGGACGTAGTCATCTCGAACAGTGTGAGAGAAAGCATCTTTCGAAGGACTTGGTCGCTTCGCTCCAAAGGCACTTCGTGCCGTCTATGTGCTTGGGCTAGGCCCGAGACGAACTGGAGTGAGTGATTCTTTGCTTGAACGCGTAGAGTGAGGCTGATGTGAATGTCAGTAGACATGATGGATGCGGTAGCATCAATACAAGAGGTGGAGGAACGACACCTGGATGACCCGACGAAGGAGGGCATGACAGATCTCGGAGAGAGTCGACAGTCTGGACTGTTGTTGTTATCGCAGGGAGCGATTGAGGTTGTGAAGCAACGTGAAGGTGAGTTTGTAACGTTAGTGAAGGATGCGTGGATGCATCTCCAGGTGGATAAGTCAAGGAGTAAGCGACGGGTCATTGATGACACATTCGAGCAAGTATGCGAGAGATTGGATGTTGAATCCTTTGGAGTGACGGCAGAGCAGGTCAAGTTGTTGGAAACATTCGGTGATGTTGATGTAGATATGGACGAGGTGGAGGACCGAGTATTGCACTGTTCCCTGTGGGTGTTGAAGAACGAAAGTGGATATGCGAAGGCATGTGGTAAGACGAAGGCCTTGGAGGTGACGACAAGAAGTGGCGAAGCCACAATAGTGATGGTGGATCCAGCACTTGGTGATCTATTAGATGTTGGGGAGAAGGCAGTGGGATTCGACCTGTTTGTGAACTCATGTAAGGTGAAGTACCTGCTTGGACTTGTGAAGATGGTTGGCAACGCCGACCACTGGAAGGATGAAGACTTCTGGAAAATATATGGTCAGTTGTGTGACTTGCATCATGATTTTATTGTGAGTGTAGTACGACGAAGGATGTGTAAGATTTCCTAAAACGGAAGTGGTGATAGCATCATATGTGCATGTAAGATGAGAGTGTATTTGTAGTTAGATGTAGTATAGTAGTCAGCGAGCATTGAAGTAAATGTCGCGAACTTAATCATAAAAAGAGCTCAGATAGTAGTGAGCGACAAGAGAGATAATGCGAGCAGTAGTAATTAGTAGTGAAAGTGAATGTATTAAAAAATGAGTCTGAGAGGCGAGGAGGAACGACGCAGCCGATCGGATGGTCAATTGATTCCTCATCTGCATGGGAATAATTCATCCTCGAAGCAGGATTCCTTTTCTAAACTTACGGAGCCCGCAGGGCGACGTGTTGGAGGAGAGGGAGCGGAGCGGACTCGACGAGAACTAGATCATAAATTGAACAGAGTGAAAAACATCAAGAAGAAGAGTGAACATGAGTGAACGTGAAATGTGAATAGAGTCATCCGACCTGAGGGAGGATGGAGTAAAACCTGAGCCATGCGAAGGTTGAAAGTGAGATTTGAATCTGTCCCGTGAAAATGTTGAAAGTGGCCGGAAGTAATCCGGACACTCTTAACAAGGTACAAGCATTTCTTCCCGAACGTAGTGAGGGATAGAGGTCCCCCCGTAACGGCGAAGCCGTTTTTAACTTTGGTTCAGGGGGGACCTTGGGACACGGGACGTGACAAAACCAAGGGCAGCTTTAGGTGCTTGCACCATTGCTGCTGACCCAGTTGGTAAAGAGCCTGAGGCACGAAGGCGATAGTGGATAGGCACGCGGAAGAGGGACGATGGAGCGGGCTGTACGATAGTGGAGTGGTGGTCACGTAGTGGCCGGAACGAAAGTCATTGGACGGAATGAGTCAGGAGCCTGCGAGTGACGAATAAGCGTAGCGTTTATAATCCGGCCAGATCCAAAGTGGAGTGAGTGTGCTCACGACTACTTAAGGGCGGTACGCCCCCGACCAGAGGTCAATCAGTTTTTGAACTGGATTGTGTTCGAACAAGAGTGAGTCTTGACTTCAGACGTGAAGCAAGGTGTTTACTTTTAACCGGACGTAGTCATCTCGAACAGTGTGAGAGAAAGCATCTTTCGAAGGACTTGGTCGCTTCGCTCCAAAGGGCACTTCGTGCCGTCTATGTGCTTGGGCTAGGCCCGAGACGAACTGGAGTGAGTGATTCTTTGCTTGAACGCGTAGAGTGAGGCTGATGTGAATGTCAGTAGACATGATGGATGCGGTAGCATCAATACAAGAGGTGGAGGAACGACACCTGGATGACCCGACGAAGGAGGGCATGACAGATCTCGGAGAGAGTCGACAGTCTGGACTGTTGTTGTTATCGCAGGGAGCGATTGAGGTTGTGAAGCAACGTGAAGGTGAGTTTGTAACGTTAGTGAAGGATGCGTGGATGCATCTCCAGGTGGATAAGTCAAGGAGTAAGCGACGGGTCATTGATGACACATTCGAGCAAGTATGCGAGAGATTGGATGTTGAATCCTTTGGAGTGACGGCAGAGCAGGTCAAGTTGTTGGAAACATTCGGTGATGTTGATGTAGATATGGACGAGGTGGAGGACCGAGTATTGCACTGTTCCCTGTGGGTGTTGAAGAACGAAAGTGGATATGCGAAGGCATGTGGTAAGACGAAGGCCTTGGAGGTGACGACAAGAAGTGGCGAAGCCACAATAGTGATGGTGGATCCAGCACTTGGTGATCTATTAGATGTTGGGGAGAAGGCAGTTGGATTCGACCTGTTTGTGAACTCATGTAAGGTGAAGTACTTGCTTGGACTCGTGAGGATGGTTGGTAATGACAATCTGTGGAAGGATAAAGACCTTTGGGATATTTATGGTCAGTTGTGTGACTTGCATCATGATTTTATTGTGAGTGTAGTACGACGAAGGATGTGTAAGATTTCCTAAAACGGAAGTGGTGATAGCATCATATGTGCATGTAAGATGAGAGTGTATTTGTAGTTAGATGTAGTATAGTAGTCAGCGAGCATTGAAGTAAATGTCGCGAACTTAATCATAAAAAGAGCTCAGATAGTAGTGAGCGACAAGAGAGATAATGCGAGCAGTAGTAATTAGTAGTGAAAGTGAATGTATTAAAAAATTGAGTCTGAGAGGCGAGGAGGGACGACGCAGCCGATCGGATTGACAATCGTAGATATTAAGTGAAGAACTTAAGCTCCACGCAGTGGGAAGTATGACTATGGAATAAACTTACGGAGCCCGAAGGGCGACGTGTCCGAGAAGACCGAGGTACGAGGTCGACGTAGGACTAGATAACCTCCAAGATGGAGGAGAATAATCGTAGAGGAAGACATGAGAATGGCTTCAAATAAAAAAAAAAGAAAGTCGAGCATAAGCGAGACAGGATGGAGTGAAACGACATCCAAGAGATCGAACGAAGTGAGATCCTGATCTGTCCCAGACAGATGACCGGGATCTAATAAAGCTCCCCATCTTTACTTCATCTTCGCACAGCTCAGATGTAACTATTCACATCTTCCGTTCATTCCATTTCACTTCTTTTCATATTGTTTTTCACTCTGTTCAATTTATTATCTAGCCCTCATTCGGTCTTCGTTCCTCAGACCTCTTCCGGCACGTCGCCTAAAGGCTCCGTAAGTTTATTCCATAGTCTGGTATTCGGCCCTCCGCGGGCGCTCGTAACTCTTCACTCACCCGGCTCAGCCTAACATCTTACGTATGACTCCATCTACGATCAACATTTACCCCAACTCGGCACGCCTCGTTGGTGTTTACACTTTCACTTTTACTTTTACGATTACACTTAAGTTTACAGTTCAACATCAATTTACTGCTCGCATATGAACACTTAGAAGCTCACCCACTCTTGGGCTCTGATTATTTTAGGGCTCGCTTCATTGCTAACTTATGCTCGCGTGACTCTACAAATATACACAATGCTACTGACTACACTAAATAAAATACCATATCAGGTATCATAAACAGAAACTGATCAAAGTCCTCTTTGTCCAAGAAAACAGATTGACAGCACGTACTATCCAATCACCCGGAGGGCCATTACCCTCCTTAGACATATCACTCGGTGCACCATAGGAAACACACACGTCATCCCTGACAACAGTTGATGCTTCGAGATTGGAGAGCTGAGATTGCCAGGTCGTCTCACGGTTATCGTTTGGCTTCATCAGTGTTAGATTAATCGTGGTCGAGATGGCAGTGTTACTCACGACGTCCAATGGACCCGAGAAGTTAGAGATCACGCAACAGAATAGATCTAAGGCAATCTTGGGCCGGTCATAAAGTTGATCAGCCAATGCCAATAAGGAGTTCTGGGTTAGACCAATCAGAATAGTTTTAGTGGACGTAGTCGTCGATGCGGGCCACCCAACATGCTTGAGGCACTTGGCATATGCCGCGGTGAGGTGATATTCAGAGGCGCAATTATCATCACGTTGAAACAAGGACCACCAACCGTCAGCCGAATGGGAATGCAAAGGGACCAATGCGAGTCAATCTTGCACGAAAATCAGCCCTACGACAAGGATCGCAGATTCTGTCCAAGGAGAGCGTCAATTTTCGGATGTGAGCTCTGTCAGATGCCAAGACTTGTAGGCTGAGCAAATGCAGGTCTAGGATATGGGTATACGAGAGACATGACTACTGCACCTTGGAGGAAAGCAAACAAATTCCGAACTTGCATATATAAACAGCATCAGTGCCGTTCAAATCTCGAGCTTCATTATTCTCAACTTCATCGACACAACCAACAAGCACCATGACACGCCTCTCCCACTGGCTTATTGCACCAGTCTTCCTCCTCGGGCTATCCCAGGCGAAGCCCGTTGACAACCATCTCAACGCCCGAGCAGACACTATCAAATGGAAGAATTGAGTTCTCGGCAAAAATCAGACTGTTCCCAGACGATGTGCCAAACTCAAGGTACCTCTCGACTACACCGACCCAGACAACCAGAAGGAAGTCGCCCTCGACCTCACAAAGATCGAGGCCCTCACGAAGCCTTCAAAGGGCTCCATCCTCATCAACTTTGGAGGTCCAGGAGAGCCTGCACGAGGCAGCTTCGCGTCGAACCAGTTAGCCTTGATGTTGTTGGGCCTAACGGGAGGTGAATACGACCTCATTGGCTTTGATCCACGGTAAGATCAAGTGACAAGATTTGGAAAACTACGGCGACTGATTGAAAACCGACGTGTAGTGGAACCGGAGATACTCTCACTTTCTCATGCTTTGACACAGATTTGGAGAGAGGACTGTTCGCAACCGGCCCGGCCAAAACCGTCGCTGGCTCGTTTCCTCTCGCAAGAGGCCAGAACTGGGCCGCCTCAAACACAACAAGACTGGTCAATTCCTCGGTACATCTTTCATCGCTCGAGATATGATGCAGATCGTCGATGCCTTGGATGAGGACGGCATGCTACGATACTGGGGTATGTGTATAATCTCGAACTCTCGACAGTGTGCTAAATGTCTGTAGGAATGTCCTATGGCACCTATATTGGCGCTGTGGCAGCCAACATGTTTCCCAACAAGATTGACAAGATGATGCTTGGCGCTGTGGTCAATCCCTTTGACTGGCGCCTCGACCAGTGAGCGTATTTTCCCCTCGATGAAGACCGTAACTGACAATGTCTTGAAGTGACTTCGAGTCTCTTATAGATACGGATGCCACCTTTAGCAGATTCTGTTAAGAATGGGTCGAAGCACGGGATGTCTATCCCCTCGCCGGCAAACTCAACGCCAAAGACCTTGAGAAGAAGCTATACAAATTCTTTGACGGTCTTCGACTTGAGCCCATGGTTTTTCAGGGCGTAATACTCGACTACAAGTCAGTCAAGGCATCGCTGTATGCGAACCTCAAATACCCCGAAAATTGGCAGCTGATGTCCAAGATCCTCGATGTCATGATGAAGCGAGATTCGAAGATGCTTGAGGCACTAGGGGGCGACGGTGGCGGTGGCGGTAGCAGCACCACCAAGGAGTCTCAATGGGGTATTCGCTGCAACGACATGACCGGGCAGACTGACGATATTCACGACGTCATCCCTATACTAAACAAGAGGTGGGATACTAGCAGGTTCGCCGCCGACGTTATTGAGGACGTCGTCATGCGATGTTCGAGGTGGAAGCTCCCAGCCAAAGAAAGATACGAGGGCGACTTCAAGGCCAAGACGAAGAATCCAGTACTTGTCATCGGACAAACTTCCGATCCGATTACTCCTATGGCGTCAGCCCGCAACTTGGCCGGAACCCTTGAGGGCAGCGTGCTTCTAGAGTTCAACATCCCCGGCGTAAGTGACCTATGTGACCGTCTATCGGTGAAAAGCTAACAACGTCGGCAGCATTCGATTTTGCGCCGAAGCTCCGAATGTGTTATCAAAGCGACCGCGGCTTACTGGAGTGAGGGCAAGCTCTCTAAGAATAACACGGTCTGCAAGTCCGATGTTGAGCCTTTTTCAACCGAGACTGGCTGGGTCGAGATGATCAAGGAGCTTGGCATGGGCCCCAAGGAATAGAGGAGCGGCTGTGTAGAAGAGGATATTCAAGATACATCTGAGCTGTTGCAAGATTAAAGAATTCTGTTTTGTTGTTTGATAGATTTTAAACTTTCTTTACCGTATACGTCCAAAGCAAAGATATTCGCAGGCTTGCATACCACCGACTTTGACTCGACCACAACAGTGACGTGTTTGAAGAGTACCGAAGACGCTACAAAAAGGCTGAAAATTGAGTCCCTTCACCCGAAATTTCTGATTAAAGCCCTCATTACTCACCCTTGTCACCGCTGCCAAGAGCGGTTTGGTCCCCGATCTACGTGAGTCACCCGAGGCCGCAAATGGGTATACGGGTAATACGCATCCCACAGGATTGATGCTATACCCATTTAAGATTGAATGTACTTTTTGACAGATGCAGCGGAATTGAATACGGTAAACTGGTAAATAAGCTGCTGCGGGCTTCGGCGTCTGTCACCGACGCCGAGTCAACGTGACTCAGGTACGTCAAGCAAAAATTCAACATCGGCGTTTGTACATTATAAATCAATATGGTCAAGAGTCATGGGCTTCATGTTAAAGATGAGCTCTTGGCTCAATCTGGATGTCTCGGCATCAATCAGATTTCCTCATCTCTACCCTCACAATGTCTCCCTGGAGTCCTCGGCGACTGCTCTCAACAAGGCAGCCGAACCAAACCCCGAGTCGGCGAACCAATTTGAAAATCGAACTCGAAGCTCCCACCTCTATTCTCCACGGATCTTCCAGCAGCAGCAGCGATGCCTACATCTCGGGGCGAATATTATTCAACGTCGAAGAGACCATACAAGTTGAAAGCCTCGAGGTCACACTACAACTTCATGTGCGATATAAACGTCCTCGGAAAAAGAATTGCACCAGCTGTGCCCAGGACTTGATCCAAATATCTCAACAGAGTGTTTTATCCACCCCAACATCACTTCCTAAAGGACAACGTCCCTTCGACTTGTCCTTCATCATCCCAGGCCATCTTCCCATCTCCATGGACACGCCACTTGCAATAGTAGAATACGAAGTTTACGCCAAGGCTATTTACACAGAACGAGAACCCGTCATCTCACAAAAGACCCTCAAGGTCGAGCGGATACTTGAAGCCGAATCTAACAAACAACTTCATACCTTCAACTTCAACTCCACCAACATGATCGCCACATTATGTCTCAACAGTGTCATTCGTCCTACAGGAACAAACTCGGTTTCACTTCGGATCGATAACATCACTTCAGGTCTTGCTATCGGACTTGAGGTTTGGAAACTTAAAAAGGTTACTTGGAAACTTGAAGAATCTGTTTCCATCACTCTCCCCAGGTGTCCTCGTCATCCGACACCCTCAGCGACCAGTCAGGGTAGCGACCCGAGTCAACAGTCAGAGACCCACCTACTCGGAAAGAAGAGTCTTCGTCATGGATGGGAAGAGCACGCAAATGAATCCCAACCTCACATTACCTTCAGCTTCGACTACAGTCTCAACAAAGTTGGCGCCGAGACTATCTATGCATGTGAGGAGAGTGCCGGTCCGCAGGTGACACACGCTCTTCTTGTTGAGCTTCACTTGGAAAAGCACTTTGTTCTTCCAGAGTCACCCTGGATGACATCGCCGCCAAGGGCTGAAACTACACTGCGCATGACACGGCCTGTTGTTTTGACGGAGCTGGTTGAGCCGAGTGTCCCGCCAGCTTACGGTAACTCGGCTGATAGTCCACCCGAATACGCCGACGTCGGCTATTGAGAGCCAATCTTACCTTCTGGCAGAGTGGCGGATGGAATTGAAAAAGAGGAGAAAAAGCTTGTAGAGGTTGGTTCGTGTAGAAACCTTTTTGTCGTGATACCAGTCATATGTGCGCATCCTCAACAGACGGCGCAATAATTTCCCGAAATACTAATTGAATCGAACTTCTTTCCACTCTACCATCTCCTCATTGCTTACTTAGATGTCTATACTGTGGTGATTGAGAGGGACAAAGAGGCCGACCCGATTGCTCCGAATGTGTCACGACAACCACCACGTAATGATAGAAGTTGGACCATGGGTGGATTAATAATTGTGTACATATGCAGTTTTTTCTCTTTGTAAGACGCAATCGATTCATGAGTGATGCGTGGAAATTGAGTACTCAAGAGAGGAAGTTGGATATAACTGTGATGAATTGTGCATCTGACCTTCGCTTCACAATAGCTTCGCACAGGTCACCACAAGACAACTCTCGATTAAATACGACGTCCATTACATGGGACCACTGCGTTAGTACCGGGTTATGATTATATGATGTATCAAAAATGTGTTCTTTACTATAGTTGAAGCCCGGCCCTTGATAGGTTGACCGAGCCAGAAGATCGAAGAAATTCGTTGCTGTTCTTGAGACTCTCGAGCTTCTTGGGAATGAGGCCCTACACCTCACATCTTGATCAGGCTTTGGGAAGCGAGGGGATCGATAAAACGGTACATAAAAGAGTAGAATTTGATCACTTTCATGCTCAGCATATCAACCATTCATCCATCCTTGAAATCCCTCATTAGGCCAGAAAAATCCCGGAAAGTCCTGTTCATTGTTGGATGACTCAAGGAACTGAAGATCCAAATCAGACTGTGACAGCAAATCCTGGAACGAAGGCTCCGTCAGCGCCATCCTAGCTGTGTCCGTGGGTGCATCGAATATTCTCGGGTCATGAAAGGAGAATGGCCCGCCACGCATGGTCATTGAATCAGGCTCTCGGTTATCCTGACCCGCCTGGTTTCTCTCTGCAGTGATACTATCAAGAGCCGCTCTGGTAGCTTCCATGCTTTTTAGGAACTCTCTCGCGGCGAAATTGCCACTCTCGTCTAGCTGCTTAAGTATCTGCATCGCAGCATCAAAGTCGTCGCTGTCGCTCTGAGACTCATTGGTCTGAGACAAGCTGGATATGGCGAGGACGATAGACGATGAGAATAGGTGGTGAACGTAGGAGACATCGAAAGTTGGGAAGGATCCGTTAATCCAAGACTCTACGAGGAGTCGACAAGAGCGTCTAGCACATTGAATGCAGGCATCTGATAGAGTCAGAGCAACCTCGCCGATCGGAGGGCGCTCTTCCTCTGTCGGCTTGCGAGCCTCCCGGCGCATGCGAAAGACGTACAGCACGATTGGTCTCGCCGCCCGGATTAGACACTGGACGAGTTAGATGTTTATTGAACAACGGGCAGATGTGGCTCAACTTACCTGGTTAAAAGAGAGATGTAAAGCCGTGATGGGCGCCGTCGCGTTAGGGGGAAGTTCTTCCATGGCGGCTCGCAGAGAGTCTGGCAGGCCTTGTAGCCAACTGGTCAGATCTCTCAATGCTTGTTGAACCCTACTAGAGAATGATGTGCGCTGATTCTTCCGGCTGTAGATCAACGATGCAATCTGAGCAGCAAGATTAGTCAACCGGTGGTTAGCCGTCAGATACTCGGCGTCTGCAAAGTCCTCGACTGCACTTTCAGGGGATAATCCCTCGATGGAAGGTGGATCGACGTCTATGTCCTCATCTCTGATAGAAACTGGCTGGCCGATCTGAGCTCCCCAGAAACGGTCAAGAGTATACACCGACCACCATATTCTCTTCCGATGTTCTTGCTTCTCGCGATCTGGCATCAGAGACAGGGGCACGTTTTGGTGTAGGCCAATCATTGTGCTAAATTTGACGGCAGATCCGATCATGCAGTATGCGTTGTATCGCCGATTCATGGCTAGAGAGTATAACGACTTCCTAATCTTAGCACGGCAACACTAGCAAAGGTAAAAGGCCTTACCAGCATCAGGATAACTTCAACGCAATCAATGCGAGGCTGTTCAGTGAGGACCCGGAGAAACCGGCTAGCGCGCACATAGTATGAAATCCCAGGAAGTTGGTTCTTGTCCTTGGTAGGCGATGTTCTCGTCGAGTAGACCTCACCCAAGGCGAACAGAACAAAGAGCTTGCACTCAGATACAAGATCACACATGTCGGGGTTGTGAATAGCTTGCTCCAGTAGACGCTGTGTAGCGCTCCTTCGGACAAGATAGTAGCGCTTGCATACTGTGTTCAACGCTACCTTGAGCAAGAAACGGGCCCTTGATGCAGGCGGCCAGGGACAAGGGGTGTTCCATGACGATGTCAATGCTTCATCGGTCACATTTTCGGTGCGTGGAATATGTCGTTGCGATTTTCCAGAGAGTTCTTGGCGGAATCTAGTAGCAAAAGGTGCATCGGCGGCTTCCTCGATAAGCATAGGCATCTCAGGGGTCAACGAGAAAAACCAAGGACGGTCCTCGAGAATCGGATTCCGGATAGAGTCGTCGGTCTCCGGGGCAGGCCTCGTCTGGTCAACAACGACAGTTGCTTCAGGATTGGCCTGTAAGGCGTCCGTGTCGACGTTCACGGCAGAGGCGGCAGGCGATTCCTGGCTGACGGCATTGCCATCTGAGACGAATGACTGAGCCCTTGTCTCGTGACGCCGAGACGGTGTTGAGTGGGCAGCTTCGGGGGTGTGAACAGCCTTTCTAAGGCTATGAATCTCGTCTAGTAGTTCATCGATATAACTTTCCCATGATTAGTAGTTATCCCAAAAGGCTATTACCTTACTTCCATACCTCTGATCGACCTTCACTCGTCTGATGCGCCTTGGATAGGAGCACTCAGCGCCAATATTGGCCTGTAGACAGTTGGCACAAGGGGTGCCACCTGAACATTTCACTTTGCGAGCATGACATTTACGGCAACTGCAGACGTTAGTAAGAATCCACCTCATTGGCAGCTAGTAACTCTTCGTAGACATACGCAATGCGTGCGTTCTTCGGCGTTGCCCTTGAGGCTCCGATAGAGCGCCGAAGTCGCTGGCCCTCAGGCTCTGGTGTTTCAGACATGGGTATTATAATGGCGATGGATCACAATGAGGGTCGATTGATCGGATATGGCCACGAGGATCCGAGATCTGAGATGATGAATCAAATTGGAAGACGTGATGAGGATCTAAGCCAGACTCGGCAAGGACGAAGAGAAGGCCGAACAGTGGGGGATGACTAAGGTAAAAGGGTCGGCTCTAGTGTGGCACCACCGAGGCACAATCCGGTAGCGAAGTGGGAGAACCGAGTGTGGTTAGAGTGGAAATTCCTTTCTGCTACGAGCTTCGCTTAGTCGAAGTGGCTCAAGGAGCAAGTCAGTAGATGCAAAGAGGTGACAATGGGAAACCAATATCACTTGTAACAAAAAGGCACTGTTGTGATGGTGTTGATCACAGGGCCTACTGGAACATGAGATTTCGGCGCAAAATGCAAAAAGAAATGATGAGACTGGGACTCGAACCCAGGAGGATTGCTCCACCAGGAATTGTAAGTTGTTAAGGTTTACCTTAACCTGGCGCCATAACCAACTCGGCCATCTCACCAACCTTATTGGATGCTAAGACAGCCAGCTATCAGAGTATATATTGTAGCCCATTCTCCAGCAGCGCTGCTAACGACTGGTAGTACACTTGGGATTTTGGGCTCAGGCAAGCATGAATAGACTTATTATTATCTTCTCTTTGCTATTAGTCCCAGGGAAAGTAGTTTTAGTCCTAGTCGATCTTTCTGAGGCTGTTCTTGGTGGCATTGAGCTACCAACCATCACTAATCGTTGGGCCGCTCTAGCGGCTTGCAGTTGGCCGCCATTGTGTGCGAGCTTCAAAGATATCGGAATAATGCAGAGGAATCAGTGATATGAAGGGATTACCAAAGTCACCACTCCCTTGCTCAGGCAGATAGAGTGTCTTGAGTACGCCTAGTAAGTACCGACACTGTTGAGAGTGTGGTATCTATTCTTAAAGTCGCTTCTTTTGCAACTCTTGATGCATCCTACCCAGAGTAACCAGTGATAAAATTCCAGAGATGACCCTCCCTCTTCCCTTCCGACTATCCAAAGGAATACAATCATGAAAATTGCTCCACGTAGTTCGCCTCCACAGCACCAACAAACTCGTCCCTGTACTTCACCACATAATCAAGCGTCGCGTTTCCCAGCAGCACCATTAGGTCCAGTGTCATGTCTCTCCACTTTCCCGGTACAGCCTCGCTCCTGTAGCTCCTTTCAAGCCAGATCTTGGACTCGTCAACAGAGAAGTTGACAGTGCAGAGCTGCTTAACGTCTGCATATGCGAGATTAGTTGAGTTCACGCTCGCGGTAGGATACTCACTGTCGTTCATGCGAGACGGGGGGTCATTGTCTTGACAGTAGTATAGTGACTGCTCAAAGTCACGCTTGCCGGAAGAAGTCCAGCCAACACCGTGTACACTCACAAGGACATTGACACTCAATATTGATCCTTCGTTAACCTTCTCGCCCTAAACACCTAGGGTTAAAAACAATGTACTGAAAAGTTCAAGGAAGAACCCTTACTCGTCGTAGTAGCCATTGCATCTGGTTGCCTGCATAATACTTGTTAGTCGCCGGATCGAGAAACCGATCAGCCCAGAGATGCCGGGAAGGTTCAAAGGGAACGGAGACAGGCACTCCATAGCTGTACTTTGAGATCCTCCCCGTGACGGTAGGTACTGGGGCCGTTGAAGCGCCAGGCTGCCCATTCGCATGTTCCAGGCCCCAGCGGCAAGCACCTCTACAGATTGCACTCCATCTACCAGCATAGTCAGCACTGAGCGTGGGGGTAATCCCGAGGATCTACTTACGCTCCGTCGACTTGGAGAATGGAAATGTCTTGTGAAGAATATGACTGCTCGAGTCGATGGTGGAGATACTTGCTTGAACCGAAGCCACCGACAAGAAGGATGGCTTTGACCGCAAGGCCATTGGAAGCCACCTCGTCGATCTGGTTTTGCACCAGAGTGTCAATCTGGCCGCAGACGTGATCAAATACCGTCCGCAGCATGGAGCTACACCATAGGTGATTAGCAAATGGGCCCCTTTCGGTTTTGATCTCAACTCACTGTTTCAAGCCGATTGTCTCGTCGAGAATCCCTTCCTTTTCATTATCCTCAACTCCTCGCAGGTCCACTGAATACTCCTTGGCCGACTCGAGGGTAAAACATCGCTTTACCCCATACTCAAACACGCGGAGCATCTTCTTCTTGTCGATATCCCTTATTCCGCTGTACTGAGCTTCGCCCACCAGTGTCTTGACACATTTCTCAAAACACTCGTCCATGTGCGTGGAACCGCAGAGGCCACCTGAAAAGGGTTAGTTCACATATGATCGTAGAAGCGGTAGAGGATTCACGCACCATCCCCAATGGCGCACTCTTCGATCTCTAGGGGTGAGATGCTGTTAATCTTGTAACTAATGAGGTCCTGTCTCGTTTAGCTATCCATATAAACTAAGTGCGAGATACTTCAACGTACCACAGTACCGCCACCAGCATCGCAGACAACGAACACGTCTCCTTTCTATGCAAATTAGTTTGATGAAGGTCAGTACAAGAGTTAAGGCATACCTTGAGTGACTCTTCCTCGGCCTTGTCATGTAACGTTGCCAGAGCGGCAGCTTCTGGCTCAGTCACCAACTGAATATCCTGAGGAAGACCAGCCTTCTTAGCTGCTTTGAGCGTCTTGTCTTTGGCAACATGGGACCACATGGCTGGAACTGTCAGCACCACGTAAAGGTTAAAGTTTTTTTCCCAGTCATTGTCGCCCACGCGCTTGCGGATGTCCTCCTTGGTATACTTCCAGATCTGCTCAAGGTAGTCGCTGACTACCTCTTCTACTGTCTTGTCGACCTTACCCAAAAGGCTATTGCTATTCTGGACCTGCTGCGTCTTGTCCGAGTACTTGGAGTTGGGCTCTAGGAGGATCTTGATCCAGCGAAAGGCCTCTTCTTTGAGACCAACCTCATAGCCCCAGTTCACGACGCGGCCATTCTTGTAGGATATCATTGAGGGGACTTTGTCGGCGTTGGCATTAGTAGCCGACGGATTAGGCCAGTCAGTAATAAGCCTGATCTTCTTGTGACCTTCGTTGATGGCCCAAGACACGCCGGAGTATCTAATGAGACGTATGTTAGTCCTGTGGAACTCAAGAACGGCAGGAGGACTTGCGTCGTCCCAAAGTCAATCCCAACGATAATCTCGGAGCTCAAAGACGAGGGCATCTTGACGAGTGGGTATGTTGGAGTACCAGATTGTGCTTAGAAGACAGCTGAAGCCACCAAAAGTAGAGGGTGGTAAGGAGTTGGTCCCTTGTAGGCTTGTACCAAGAGTTCTTTGGGTATGATTGACCAAACGACCCAGTATTAAGCTCCCTTCTGCAGTTTAAAGCAGGCCTTCCACACAGCCGCAGGTTACAAACATGTCTGTACCACTGAGCCTTGTCCTAAAAGCCTTCCAGTCTGCCGACTGAGGCTGTACACCTAAAAGTCCTGCCATCACGCGTTTAATGTGAGGGCATACAGCAAGAGCTGACAACGCGATTCAGCTGCCCCCGAGCTGAAAGTCGCCAAGGCACAGGGAATCAGGCATTTTCCCAGGTATTTGGGTAGTGTTGCACGCGCCATCGCTGCAGAGCCTCGTTTGCTGCCTGCACCTGGCGTGGTTGGTCCATTAACCGAGGTTATCACCACAGACTATTGATTCTCTCTCGTATGAAGAGGTGGCTTGCGTGGGGTGGTCTTAACTTGAAAACACGCGATACCTGAACACCATCTTGGCATGCCTCAAATTGTCAAGAGTTTCAATCACTTTACGATGTATATGCCATGTACCAGTAGTCAGGTAAGGCATTCTCCCCTAACGTGATCTGTCTTGAACATGAGAACTCTGCCGATAATCACATGTCAATGCCAGTGTGCTGTCTGCCCTGTATTGTCCCCCAGTGGCTCCAGTTCCCTCAAGGCTGAACCTGCGGCTGGTATGATGCAACATAAATCGCTAGGGACAGTGGCATTGTTTCGGCCGCATATCACTCATCAACCACACCTCTCGATTGTCTAAACATCAATTGTCGAAAACGCCACTACGCTACTTCGTCTTACCATGCGCTGTCACCAAGAAGCAACCTTCAACAACCATGGCTCGGTCAAAGCAGATGGCATGAGCATGATTCTTGTCATGGGCGTCACTGGTTCTGGCAAGAGTTACTTGATCAACCAGCTTGCTGGAAGAGAGGTGGTCACCGAGGGGTGTACTCTTGACTCATGTAAGTGCGCATCCTGATTTCCCAGGTAGCTAGGTCTGACTAAAGGATCCCCAGGCACCCAAGACTGCCAGATGGTTCCAGTCGCCATCGGCAATTCCAAGGTGCTGTTGATTGATACCCCTGGATTTGACGATTCCAGTAGACCTGATGCGGCGATATTGAACGATATCGCCCGCGTACTGGCCGCTCAGTATTCTCTCGGGTTCGAGCTCAGGGGCATCATCTACGTGCACAGAATCACAGACATCCGCTACTCAGGCTCCAGCGTGAAGACTTTCGAGATCTTCAAGAGGATCTGTGGCGAGGAAGCGCTTAAGAACGTACTTCTCGTTACGAGCCGGTGGAACAAGATTGATGAAGCGGTAGGGGCTTCTCGTGAGCGCCAGCTCCGAGAGTCGTTCTGGGCGTACATGCTCGGGCGAGGTTCCTGCATGAGCCGCTTCCACGGTGACCACCCATCTGCCGTCGGGCTCGCAAGCCAGCTCCTTATCAAAGACCCGGTGGTGCTGCAACTCCAGCATGAGATGATTGATGAGGGCAAAGACCTCAACGAGACCAGCGCAGGCTCTTTTGTCGATGACGGCCTGGAAAAGCTCCGTGAAGAACACCTCAGGGAGATTGAGTCTCTGGAGAATCTCAAGAGGGAGCTGAAAGAGTCTGACCGCGCAATGAAGCGACAGATGCAGGCTGACTGGGAGAAAGAGCGGGCCCGCCTCCGCGAGACGGAGGAGCAGCAGGTCAGTCTCCGGCGGGACGTCTACCAAGAAGTCCAGAGCAAGATACAGGACGAGACTGAGTCCGAGTCTAGTGGCCTTAGTCGGCTTATACCGCTCATTCCAGCGTCTCTAGGTCTGCTAGCCGCGATTGTGGGCTTCCCCCCGGGCTCGATCGAGCAGCTCTCGTCAATATTTCTGAGTGTCATTTGTCCTGCACCGCCGTGTCTGGCCTGAGGGCGGGGGATTCAAGACGATGAGTGAGGCGGTTCGGAGTATCCATGGATGGCTCGTGATCAAGGAGGCTCTTTTCAGGGTTCATGCAGTTTTTCAGTAGATTCCTACGCAGTTTACGGGTTACAGTGAATACTTTTTACATGCGATCACCTCCTCGTAGCGGCTTTCCTACAGTGCTCTCTACATTAAAAGCGCGAAGGTTAACAGAGTAATATCTCAGTGATTGCGGTAATGGCGTTGGGTTTAATGCCCCCATTATGCTCCGTATTTTATACTCTAAGTTAACCCTTTTTAAACCTATTAGAGAAACTGTTACCGACAACACGGACTCAAAAGTGATGAGGACTGGATGGCTTCATTGGCATACACTCGGTCTGAGTTGTTCATCTTACAATACATAATCACGAGCCCCGAATTGGACTCGGCAACCCCGAGCTGAATCAGAGTCGTACGACAATCACTCGAGGCGAAGCCTCAAGGTAACGGCGCAGTTGTTGAGTCCGAGACATCAGCTGTGACGCGTGACAGAACTGGAGATGGACATTACTGCATGCTCTAACGGGGCGTTTTGAATCCAATAATACTTTGCTCACCTGACTTCAGCCGCACCCAACACCATTGGCTTTATTGTCAGCTCCGCAGGGCTGAATATGCTGTCTCTCTATGGTCGCCACGTTTGCGTGTTCCCTGGTCTTGGCGGTACCTGTCAAGTACTCTCCGTGCAAGGGTCGCCACGTAACAAGGCACTCTCGCAGGCATCCTGGGGCCTGGTGATCGCGGCAGATTACAGAGCAAAAGAAGAAACCCAGAGAAGATAAGGGACTCAAAAAGTCTTGCAAGGGATCCAAATAGTTCCAACTAAAATCCACCTTCCAACGTGTCTGCCCTAGAACCTCGGCACAAGTATTTCTCGTATCATTGTATCATCCCACAAGTAGTCGCCATGTTTGGAAGAGACACACCTTCCCGTCAGGAACAGTCCCATTACTCTCAGCGAGGTCCGGAGAGACAAGGTTACGAGTACGAGATTGACGATGAGGAATTCTATTACCAAGCCAACAACCGCGGCCAGCCCAAAGCCCACATCCCCGGTTCGAGCGGTCAAAAGCATCGTTCCGGGCGCTCTTCAAATCCGCCGCCTCCGTCGAGCCGAAGCGGCGAGTCCTCCGGATATTCCGGTCCCTCCGCTGGAGGTGATCCCAGATATGATGACGGATTTCACAGCTCACACAAGGCAACACCGCGGAGGTCTCTTCCCCAAACCGTAAGACAGAAAGAAAATGTTCACATTAAGAGAAACTGAAACGACCAGGTACTGGATTATCTCTCGCCAAATACTAATACTCGTCGTGATGATGTACCACATAAACCGTCTCGCGAACAACTGAATCGCGAAATCGAGTCCCTTCAAAAGGGCAATAAAAAACTCGAAGATCATCTACAGAACTTGAAGAGTGAGTGCAGTCGACTCAAGAATCGCGTCGAAACCATGCAGTCAGCACAAGACGCCCAGGAGAGCCGTCTAGGTCATCAGGAGCAGGATGACTCTATCCGTCAAAAGTTCAACAATGTCTTTCAACCCATCAAGAACTGGTCGGCCAAGTTCTGCATGGGTCCTTCACAGCCCATCAACATGAGTGGCATCCCTCCCGCCGTTGCACCCCTGATCCAAAGAGTCCTGCCCGGCATGCGCAGTCTCGACGAACTACCAGATTTCCTGCCAGTCGGTGACAAGAAACGCCGCAGGATGTTTATCCGAGGATGGGTTGCCTTGAACGTGTCGCTTCGAGTCTTAGGAGATTTCAACCGAGAGGATTTCGAAACCGACTTGTGGTTGCCCAAGAAGGAGAGGGACGCTATCAGAAACCTAGAAGCCATTTTCATGCCATCTGGTGAGCACGCACCGTTCTTTTTATAGCAGAAGTCCATTTATGTAAGATTCACAGGTGATGAAATCAGTCAATCCTCTTATCACGAGTGGAGGGCCCTCACGTTTACTCTCCTCGACAAGACTTTCGACTCACGCCCCTGGGCCCAAGACAGTACCGAGACATTGAATGATGCTGTGCGAAGGACATTGAAAGTGATAATGCCTATGGCTCCTCCAAGCGCCGACTTGTCCGAGCTAGAGCGCACCCTCTGTGAGAATGTCTTCGTGCCCGCCATTGAGCTGTCTCAAGTACTACGCCGTCAACGAGCGCACTGGTATTTACGCTTCCCAAGCATTGAAGCGACCAATTTCCCCCTTGGAGACGACTACATCCAGGCCTGTCCCTTCCAACCAGACCAGATGAAAGACGTGGAGTGTCCTGAAGAGGATGAAGATGAGCCTAGACAGAACCCCTGTTTCAAGTCCGTCGAAATCATTATTCTTCCAGGCCTTTATAAGTGTGGCAATAATGACGGCGAGCAATATGAAATAGAGTCCGTGGTAGAAAAGGCCCAAGTCTCATGTAGTGAGGATATGTATCAGGGTGCGGAGGGGACGATTGTATAAAAAGAACACGGCAGGTTCTTGACTGCTTCCTCTTGGGAATTGCATTTTTTAAACATAATTGACACTGATTTCCATGTTTTCAAGCTACCTCAATGTTCATAGACCAACAAGCAGCCCATCGGTTCCATGCGAGTTTCTGCAGACTATTCGACCAAAACCTTGCTACTTTTTCATGAGATTGGTGCCGCACCGCCTGATAGGACGAAACCGTCCCAGCCTACCTAGACTAAAACTTCCTCTCCAGTAACATGACTCGTCCCCGTTTGACTAATGCCCAAGATTCCAGCCTCGTACAAGTCCTGAATAAGGGAGAATAACATGCCATCACAACCCTTAGCAACCATCATGTCAACGGTAACAGGCAAGTATTCTGTGTGAGAAGTAATTGAAGAATGGTAAGCCACCTGTCCAATCGGCACAACCATATCAGGTGTCTCGCTCATGACTGATATCCGACTTGTTGAAAAGGCCTTTGGGACTTGGGGGCCTGTCCGGTAGGTGTCTCTGTAAACTGGCTCAGGCATTCTTGGAACATAGACGAGCAAGTTGTCAGAACAAGACTCGCCCTCATGGGATAACACTCTGGTGTTGAACCATTCCATGAACTGAGTCTTGTTTGCAAGGCCCCGTTCAACAGTTGCCGTTGAGTTGTCGCCGAATGCCCAACGGTTAAGAGGTGCTGGGTTGACATGGGGCCGCCTTCCAGCATAGGCGGCTCCATAGTCTCTGAAGAAGGGATCTCGAACAAGCCTTGCTTGCTCCTTGGCCGATACAATTTCGTATGTGTTGTTAAGTAAGTTCGAGATAGACGGCGCACCAGGATTCGTGCTATTCCAGCGCTCGTCAAGGTCGAAAGGAGTAGCTTTGGCCGAGAGAAAGTTGGTCAGGTTGGCCAGAAGGTGGGCGAGGATGGTACCCAGCTCAGATTCAGCCTGTGTGGGAAAGCCAATCGTGAGGACATTTGAAGGGTACGAATCATTGAAGCTGATATTTGTGCCATACAAGACCTGGGCGGCTGTTTTCCAAAGAGCAGGATCGCGAGAAAACAGGCCGGCCGTGTCAAACTGAGGTGAAAGAGGCATAGTGGCGTCTAGGGAAACGAGCCCATGACCTAGACCTGTTAGCTTCGTAGTTAAAAGTGTGAGAATTTGGCGTACTCGGTCTATTCCCATAGATCCCTTGAACTTGACTGGGTGACCTGATGCTACCTCCAGTATCAGATCCAAGGGCAATATCCAGCCACGGATAAGCAGCTGTTTAATTCGTTAGCGTCGACCATCAGCGGATTTTCTTGCCACACTCGCCTACTCCGGCAGCCGGGCCAGCAGAAGAGGATGATGGATCTTGATACCCATCTCCTCGAGGGTTGAACGGTGCGTGATAATCCACCCAATCAGCAGTAGCCGACTCTCCGTTTGCGAACTGGCTCGTCTTCATCTTTCCGACAATGACAGCACCGGCATCCAGCAAGTTTTGGACAGCAGGTGCCGTCCGGTTGGCTGCAGGATAAAGATGATACCAAGCCCGGTTGCCATTCGAGGTCTTGAGTCCCTGGATATCGAAAATGTCCTTAACCCCAAGTCTAACACCAGCCAATGGCTTTTCAGTGGTTTTTGTAAAGTAGAGTCGCGAAGGAACTGCAACTGCAAGAGATTGGCCAGGTAGGTTTGCTGGAAGAACTGAATACGAGCCATCTTGGTTCAAGACTGAGGATTCACTGAATGCCCCTTGTACGTCAGCGTAGAGCCTACAAGCCTGGTAGATGCTCCCAGTGGTAGAGACGAAGTACGGGCCATCAGGGAGAGGATTGTTATCTTGAGCTTTGGAGACCCAAAAAGCGGTAGAGTTACCCAGCACCGTGACATCAGCTCTCTCATTGTTAGCACTCCTTCCCTGCACATAAAAGCCTGCATAATGTTAGCACTTTTCCAAAATACAGCATCTCATGTTAGAAAACTCACCCTGGGCGAAACCAGGTTGATAAACATCGTCCGTCTTCGAAAACGTTGCCGTGATGTTGTTGACATCATCAAGACTCAATGACTGTTTGTCCGTATTGAGAACAGTAATTGGAAGCAGCCCAATGTTTTCGTCAACCTGAAACACTGCCTTCGAGACTTTTTCGACTGCCTGAGGCGGTACGTAGTAAGAGATGCCATTGAGCTGCAGGGTCGTTCCAGTGCTTGAAAAAGAATATGCATAGGCCACAAAAGGCCTCAAGAGGGCCGCCTCCACGATATACCGCCAGTAATTCATTAGCTGCAACACTGAAACAGCATCAACAGTTCGTGTTATGATACTCAAAGTACTCTTAAAGATGAAGGGCAGAAGGAGAGCTTCCGAAGAAAACAAGGAGCCCGGTCATTAAATCGGAACGGGTGCTAGAGTGAGAAAATCTCTCAAGTTGTCTTTTTTATTCCGTCATTCGGGCTATTCCAACATCGACTTCAGCATGCCCTTGCATCGATGGGTAATGCCGTTATCGTCTTGTAAGAACCCTGATAGAAAGCCCCATAATCACACAGAAAAGCAGGGATCCTAGAAAACGAGAGTATGCAGATCTTCGAAGTGCGAGAACCAAAATCTTTTCTCTTATTCGACGATCCAAAAAACCGAGGCAATCGACAGGAGGATATGAATAATCCCTGAACGTGAACGCCCCATAGCGGCTTCGATGCCAAGCCATCCGGGTTACCGGCATCATATACAGTTACATTTAACCATATTCAACTTTCTTTACGTTCCACTAAAACGTCCAGCGGCATGACTTCAACGCTGATCTTCATGGGCTGCGAATATCCCTCACGGAAACGCCAAGCCATCAAGGTCGAGTTGAGGCTCCGCAAGAGTAATCACCACTTTCATGGCTAAGACAGCGTGGGATGTCGGAACATTGACTCGGATCGAACTTCAGATGGAGATATGTATAAATAGTCCGCTTTGCTCTTAGGCTGTTTCTCTCCAGCTCACAGCACAGCTCAACATTCTCAGCCCATTTCTTCAATCCTTTCCTGTCTCACACCCAAATCATGGTCGGGCTATCAACCCGTTTGTGGGAGATTTCCTTGATTCTCCTATCGACACTGTCCTTCCCTGAGTATGGCCAAGCGGTGCCGCATGCACCCCAACATGAAGCCGAAACATGTTCAAGGAAGCTGTTGATGGAGGACTTTGACTCCATCGGGGCCTGGTTTGATGGCGTTGCAGCAGTCAACTGCACTTCAGTTACAAAGAACTCAAACTTTTCTATCGCCATCGTCGGCGGAGGTATCTCTGGTCTTACCACAGCCTTGATGCTCGACAGCATCGGTTTCCACAACTGGGAGATCATTGAAGCCAGTGAGAGAATCGGCGGACGGTTCAGGACCAAGTTTGTCGGCGGAACTCAGGAGTTTGCCGAGATGGGACCCATGAGACTTCCTCATACCGTCACGTACAAAAGCGACAACTCAACAGAAGTTTACACTGAGCACGGCTTAACCTACCAACTGGCCAACACCCTCAATGAAATGAACAAGAATGATTCAAAGTGGAAGGTCGACTTTATTCCATGGATTCAGCATCATCCCAATGAGCTCATTGCTTGGGGAACAGGGAGACACCCAGACGGCAGTGTCCCAACTCGAGCAGACATCCTCGCCAATCCTAGTCTTGGAAAGCCTCCAGCGTTGACCTCTGCCGAGTACAACGAGACCAAAGCCCGCATGAACAAAATCCTCAAGAATGAAACCATGCTGAGGGAGATTCAGCGAGATGTCTGGCGCTCTCACAAGCGTGTCATGGACTTGGGTTTCGATGACTGGAGTCAACAGTGCATGATGAGGGAAGCCTTCCACGCAACTGAGAATGTCACCGATGCCATCTGGACTGCTTCCGACTATGACGTCTTCTGGGATGAAATGGTCCACAATTCGAACCTCGGGTTGGACGGTACCAGAGATTCCCTGGGAGAGACTGAGTGGAAGTGTGTAGATGGTGGCTTCAACAGGCTGTCGGATGCCTTTTTACCCCATGTTTCTGACAGACTCGTTCTCAACCGGAAGATCAGAAAAGTCGAAGCTGTGGAAGGCACGAATGGCCGCACTCGCACTCGACTATCGTGGTACCCCAGTGTTAGCAACCGAACCTTTGAGTCCAAGGACTACGACTACACCATCATGGCCGTTCCTTTCACCATGACGCGATTCATGGACCTACCAAGCTTCTCCTCGGTCCTCGGCCGTGCCATCAGCGAAGCAGGCCTCAGGTTCAAATCTGCCTGTAAGGTGTCCCTGCTCTTCTCGGAACGCTTCTGGGAAAAGGGCGAGAAGCCGATATTTGGCGGCTACTCGATGCCAACCAGCAGACCAATCGGCGCGCTCTACTACCCCGTCTATGGACTTAACGAGTCGCGGCCGGGTCTTATTACACACTATCGTGGAGGTGACTGGAGTGATCGCTATGCCAGCTTTTCCGACGAGGAGCATGCACAACTGGTGTTGGACTCTATCGTGGATTTGCACGGAGAACAGGCAAGAGAGCTGTACACAGGAGACTACGAGCGTCTCTGCTGGCTCCAGGATGAGCACACCGCCACGTCTTGGTGTCGGCCAGATGTTGAACAGCACAAACTATACATCCCAGCTTATCATCGCACCGAGCACAACACCATCTTCATTGGCGAACACACTGCGCCGACGCAGGCTTGGATCAGCTCGGCCATCCATTCGTCGGCTAGAGGAACTATCCAGCTTCTTCTTGAGCTTGGCTTGATTGATGAGGCAAAGAAGGTGAATGAGGAATGGATGGGGAGGTGGATCGAGCATCAGTAGATAGACGACGTTGGTAGTCTGACGCACCTCAAACATATCTCTTGTCTCTTCTTCAGATACAGACAACTCCTTTGGTGATAAAATATTGGGCCAGAGGAAAAAATGAAACGCATCCTGTAAATCCACGACACCATCACTCATCGTGTAAGAACAGTCTCATCCACGCAACAGCTGCGTTCTTGCCCCTTTCCATAGCCGCTCTTTCGCCCTCTCTCTCCTTATCTCCTCTTACCAAACAGCCATGCGCGTGACCGGGAAAATACTGATAGTCAAATGGCAGCCCAGCAGCTTGCAGTTTCTGAAACGTGTGAAGCTTCAGTTCAGCCGTGTAGACGGGGTCAAACTCGGGGGCAAGCATCTGTACTGGAACATTAACTCCATCGATATCTTCCGCCTTCAGCAAAGACGGGTGCGCAGATGTTACGCAGTCCACGAGCGGTGGGACATGCTCCCTAGCTCCGAGTCGAAACACAGCCCAGCCACCATAGCAGAAGCCAATTGCGCCCACCTTGTCGTACTTCTCCCGAAGAGCCCTCGCAAAGGCGAAAATCTGTGGCTCACGGATTTCGCGCGAGTTTCGTCCAAGAAACCCCGGCATGTCCATCTCACCCCATTTCTCTGCCGTGAGAAGACCGAGAGGAAGAGAGTCGCCCTGAAAAAAGTCGGGGACGTAGGCTGTCACGTTGGCTTCTTTGGCGTAGTGGTCAGCTAAGAGACGGATGTTGGGCAATGTCCAACCAAAAAGATCGTGAATGATGAGGACTGCGGCCTTGGTATTTTCGCCGGTCACATAACAGTCCAAATCCGCGAGCTGATCAGCCCAGCCAGTGGGTTCTTCATCCCATTTGAAACCTTTGGTGCAACAGGAGCTGATTGACATGTTGGCGCGATAGCGAAGATGGTGAACCAGTGTCAAGTTCGAAGCGAGCTTAACAGCTATGTACTATCGAGGTGCCAGGGTATCTGAGGGGTAGCGACAGGTGCATGAGTCACGTCGGGTAATGATTAAACGACCCAGTCAAATGCGATGCCCGCTCTTGGATACCGATCCTTCGGTGCACCATGTCACTTTCTCGGGACCGAAGCTGTCGTTGCCTAGCTGCCATACGACGAGTTGCGGCTCATAGGTGGCGGGCTTTTAGGGGAAATTGTCTTGGCGAGACGTTGAATGGATGCCGTACGCTCCGGACATCTCCCCAAGGCGCGTATCACTCGTCCCTCAGTGGTGTGAATGCCTTCATCTCCGCCGCTACAGACCGACCTACCCTACGGCTGAAGACATCTTCTTTCCGCTTGGGCAATGGCCGAAAAGCCAGGGCGGAGCTACTGCAAAAATGGCCGGTTGTTTTCTCTGTCTTGAACCTTAAAAAGAAGCTTACTTCCAGCTGACGAGCCTGTATCATAACCTTTGCATCGTGAACAAAAACTGATCTCGTCGTGGGCTTCAAATGGGGGTTAACGGAGCTAGCGTCAGTGCCAGCCTCCATCTCCGATCCCTGTCCAGGCTGTGGCCACCAAGCGAAGCCCGCCAAGGAATCCTTGCATTGTGACAGTTGGGTTGTCAAGAGTCATTTCACCACCATGTTATAGTAAAGGTACGGTATTGTTTGCTTCTTTGTACGGAAGGATTCGTTGTCCGCGCGTTCCTGAATCCAAGTCGCTGTACCAGCGCTAAGCGTCCAGTCCCGGGTCAAGAGACGCCACAACTGCAATCCTCAACACCAATTCCAAGGAAATGTGAAGAAGAAAATGTTTAATAAATAATATGTAAAAGGTATCAAAAGTATCGCTTTGCCAAATCAGCGCTGTCGTGTAATCTCGCCATCCACCTCTTTAATCCGACCTCTCTGCGTACGCATACCAGTCGTCCTTGAATCCCCATTCGCTTCCCTTCGTTTTGGTGCCATTCTTGAGCCAGCAGTTGACACCCCAGTTACCCAGCTCCTCCGACATCCTCTTGCCAAAGACCACACTCCTGCACTTGACTCCAGATCCCTCGTTCTCGTCCTTGTCGATCATGGCGCTGCAGGCGTTCAGGCAGTCTTGTAGAGTATACGCGATGAGCGGGGAGACGTCGGAGATGACGCCGCCCTCCTCTGCTTCGTTTCCCGCGGGTGCGTTCACACCGCACCACCACTTGAAGTCGTATCCCTTGCTTGATTTGAATGAAGTTGACTGGCTCTTGTCCTTAGGACAGTCCAATTCGAGAAGTTGGACCTCGTCGGCTGGTCTAGGAACGTAGGGGGCGGTATCATTTTCGGCGGAAGTCGTGGTTGATTCGGGGGCGGCTGAGCATTCTGTTGGTGTACTTGTCTCTACAGGAGCAGCAGAGACAGCAGTAGCGGCAGAGCAGTCGTTGTCGCTGAGGTCAATGTTAGTACGCACTCATGTAATAAATGAACGAAGAAACGATACTTACGATTTAGCATTGGCCAGAGCTGCACCGAGTCCACCTCCTACACCAGCTCCCACGACAATGGCAGTAAAGAGGGCGACGAGAGCAGCAAACGTCCACACACCAAGACCAAAGGGAACACGCTGAGTCTTTTGGCCTGAAGGCGGTTGGTATCCAGGAGGGAGATAGTAGGGATTGCCATCTGGTCCATATTGAGCGACCTCTGGAGCCTTGGCCGCCTGTTGGGCGTGTGTGTCGACCTGAAGGCCCTCGCTGTCTTGAGGCTGATGCATTTTGTTTCGTCTGGTCCAGTATTATTGAAGATCACCAACAACAGAACAAGAGAAATCTCAAGATGCCCACCGCCGAGCCATAGGGCGACTTTTGAGAAAACAGGGAATGAACAAGCAACAAGGTCCGAGTGCACTTGGGGGCGAAGCCATCGTCGCTCTCGGATCCACAAACAAGGCTAGTATTGCCCTGTCCTTGTTTCATACAGGCATTAAGGACACTGATCGGTAAGCTGACTGCATATTTCCGCAAATCATGGGCCAGTTGAGCCCGCGTGGTTGCAATCGATGTGAACCCCCTGCTGGGCAGAGGGCGCTTCTTCGCGCTTGTGGTTGGCGATGGTTGGCCAGCCTTAACAGGCGTGATCCGCAAGCTAAAGACAGGGAGCCACTTGGATGCCCTCGGCGAGGTTGCCCGAAACAGTCGGCTACGAAGATGCTGCCAATTTGCCCCGTATTCTCTGGACAGGGCCTCATTAACGCGCATTTAAGGCTTCATTACCCATTGAACAGCACGAACTTCGAACCGACAAGTTGGACCTCTTATTGGAACTGTATTCAAGGAAAGAAGAGGAATAGAATCGCTAGTCTTGTAATCGAGAATGCAGCGTCTGAGGCCTTGCTTGTGAATCTCATACACAGACAGTTTCCGCTTCTACAAAGGTTTGAGAAGCCAAGCTAACACGCTTCCGTCTTCGCGAAGGAGCTGCTGCCTTGCGCGTTGCAACGTTGGAGCAACACGAACTCAAAGTTTAATTAGCAGAGCGGGCGCGCCATTGTTAAGTTAAGCCCAATCCTTTGTCTCGTCTCCAGGTAGTTAAGCCACACTGACCTGGGTGTTTCTGGGTACTCTGAAGTGGAAATATGGTCCATCACACGATGAAGAGGCAGTGCAGTGAAGTGGAGGTCACCTGTCACCTCGATACCGCTAGATGAGCTGTGCGGCTTGTTTGCACATCTCAACGGGTATTTGTAGACATTGGAAGGCCGAAGGATCCAAGCCTCGTCTAGAAATGGACAAACAAGACGCTTCCCCAACAGATTGGGTCGTCTGGAAGTGAAGCCTTACCAAGTCCCTCTTCTAAGGCTGAAATTAAGGGACTCGCCAAGGCGGGTAGACCCACCGCCACAAGAGCCTGACTCCCAACGGTCGAGTCGGACACTGAGTCTGAGTCCGAGACTGCCGTAAGTAAGCTTGTGTAAGCAGGATGAAAGAATTCACGTCAGATCAAGTAACACAGCTCGATGACTGGCTGAAGAAGATCACGGTCTTGATGGTTGCGGAGGGTTATCTCAGCCTGGATTGGACCGTTAAGGAAGGTCACTTGTGGAGGTAAGGCAGCTGCCGAGGGCTGACATGTCTACAAGACCTTGGTATAAAATGTGTCTCTCTCCTAGCATGACATGCCGATGAATGGAATCTGTGATGTTTAACTGCCTGAAAATCCAGCGCTATGAACCCTCGTAGCATTGAGGCCGCCAAAATCGGAGGAGTGACCCGGAGTAAGGAGTCCGGGGCATCACGTGAGCTCGCACTAACAATTTCCCCTCTGCCTTAGAGCCCCACAGAAGCTCCCTCGGCCTCTCCATGCCACACACCTCAACCACCACCCGATCGTATCGCGATACTCACCCCGCGCCGCCTCGAACATGCCGAAACTGGCCCATTGAACTAACTCCAATGGCGTCGCAACCGGCTCGACGATACCGCAACCATGTATAACCGCGAGTCCAAGATTATGCGCAAGCTGCTCGGCAAAGCCGCTCCCGAAACTCCAGCCGGCGACCCGAGCAACCTCTCCATCACCAGCGCGCCCGCATCCACCATCGGGGCAGCGTTCCGCCCAACCAAGTCGCAAGATGCCGAGTATAAAGCAGGCGTGCCGATCCTTAGCCTCGATGTCTCCCCCGACCGACGAGCGGCCGTCCTCGCTGGCGCGCACATTCTAAAGACGGTGGTGCTGGACGATCCTCACAACTTCAACTTCAACTTTCGCGAAGGCGTGGACCTGAGGGCTGTTATAACCGCACAACCTAATACTTCAAAGGGTAGCCAGGTGGCAGATCAACTCAGTATACGGGATGTGAAATGGCACGGAGGTTCAACCATCTTTACGGCTTGCGCCAACGGCAAGATCTTTGCATACGATGTCGCAAGAGTAGGATCTGGCGCGGCTGAGCCCTTGGAATATATACAATTGCAGGAAGATTCTCGACAAGTCACCACTCTGGATGTTAACCCGCACCTCAAGAGCTGGCTTCTATCAGGCAGCCAGGACGGAATAGCGCGCGTTTTCGACACATCGACTGCCGTCCCAGGCCGCTCTGGCGGTGTCACCTTTCGCCAACGCTTTGCACCTCTCAAGTGTATCGATCCGGTCCGACAAGTCAAATGGTCGCCCAAGGTTGGACATGAGATGGCATGTTGTACAGAAGGCGGAGTGGTTTTGAAGTGGGATGTACGTCAGCCCGCGAGGCCCCTACTAAGGATTAACGCCCACGAGAAGGCATGCGCCTCTATTGCATGGCATCCTGACGGAAATCATCTTGTCAGCGGAGGTGCAGATACGAAACTTCATGCGTGGGATCTGGGGAATACGGCCGACAAACGGCAGAAGCCAAAGTGGTCGGTTACAACACCTGCACCCATCTTCTCGATTGCGTGGCGACCTGGGTTATGGTCAGCCACAGCTCAGAGCAAGCGTGTTGCACAAGTCGCAGTTTCATATGATGACACTAGTTCTCGACGCTATGGAACATCGGCAGTGCACATCTGGGATCTAGCTCGACCAACGATGCCGTACAAGGAGATTGAGAGGTTCGACACATCCCCGGCGGCCTTGCTATGGCAAGACCAAGACATGTTATGGACCGTGGGCTCGGATGGACTTTTTACGCAATGCGATGTCGCTTTTGCTCCCAAGGTGATCGACCGACAGTCAACGTCTTCCATGGCGTTTTCACCTAGGGGCGACGTGATGATGTTTCTCGACGAGCGATCACATTCGCAACGACCGCGACCTCCTGTCACGCATCACGCCGAGATTGTACCTCGAGGGACTTATGGCTCTAGCCCCAACGCCCCGATGTTGAGTATCAGCAGAAGCGACTCAGAGGAGGATGTTGTCGGCAGCTTTCTTGGCCCTCGACGAAAGTTGAGCCGAAAGAGAACGGCGGGGAGATCTGCTCCTATGAGCACAACTCCGCCATCTGGTCCGGGTCTTGGTGATGAGCACAAACCCCTAGGACTAGATCAGGCGATCAAGGTGACGGGTATCTTCAAGACCCAACAAACAATGGCCTTTGGGCGTCTACCTGCCTCACGAACGGCACAGATATACCAGCACCTCTCGGGGATTTACCTCGAAACGCTCCAACGTGAGCTTCCATACGTTAAGGACGGCAAACCACTCATCAAGCGGGTGGCGTCCATTCTAGAACAGTACGCGAGGGCAGCAGAACACGTCTCACTCTTCAGACTCGCCCAGACATGGCGGATTCTGTCGTATGCAGTCGACCTGCTCCTTGCGCGACGTGCCCAATACCATCTCGACATTCGGCTCGGTCGGTTCCAGAAGGTGAAGATAGAAGACAGGAAAGGAAGTGGAAGACTGAGACCCGTTGACTACATTGCCAGTCGATACGGCGATGAAACACCCAGACGTCCTTCTGCACAGAACGGTCTCGGCGGCCGCTCCCTAAGCACTCGATCCCTTCTGGCCCTCGGATTTGAGAGCACCTCGAACGTCCCAACTCCAGTTGCGAGACCAGCAGACGGAGGAGATAGCCAGAACGGAAACTCGCAGCAAGCTGGCAAGAGATTGGCGTCGGTCGCGTCGGATGGTTTCACGCTGGGGCCCGGTATAAACGACAGGTTCGAAGATACCCCCCGGCAGCGCCTCGACTCGGTCCCCGTGTCGGATATGAGCCAGGAAAGTGAACGCTCACAAATATCTAGCACCGAGGGTTATGACTTTTATGATATGGAAGTGTTGGCCAAAGCAGTGGATGTCCCTGCGCCCAAGAAGAAGGAGCCCTTATCCTTGGGTTATGCCGGTCCTGCGAGCCCCAACATTCGGAGAGTGACGAGACACGACTCGGACGAGAGCTTTGCTCAGATGTTTTCCACGTCTGATGCTACGAAAGAACGACCGACATCGACCCCGAGTGCCAGCGGCCCATGGCGATCTAGCCTCGCAAGGCACGCCTCAGATATGGACAAGGAGGGTCAAGAGTATCCTAGCCGGATACGCGGCGAGGAGGTTGATCCATCGAACGAGACCCCCAACGATTCACCCAAGCCACGCAGCAAGAAGGCCGTAATTGACTCTCCGGAAGAAGTGTTTATGATTTCACAGACAACAATGGGAACAGACGATACCATTCCCTCTCAGACCTCTGAGTTGGAGCTCGATATTCCAGCGCCGAAATCCGCTGAGCAGTCCCCACCGATCGCTGAACAACCTCCAGTTCCAGAACAACCCCCGCAGCCCGTTATTCTCGCTCCGTCTAGTCACCCTAGTAGATCGCCGAGTCCGCTTAAGGGACCGTTCCCTGCCCAGCAAGACATTCGACCACACGTCATCGAGACGGACTACCTCCCATGGGACGATGATCCGCCCTACCCTCACCTGACCGCTGCCTCTGGGACAGATGCCGTTATCTCGCCCTTGGACCCCTATTCCCTCATACTCAAGGCCCTAGACTACGAATCACGGACCTCTGCTTTGAACGCCTCGGCCATTATTCTTCTCCTCAAGCCGCTGGTGCCGGAATACGTCATCGATCACTTCCAAGCCAGCGCCATTCTTCAGCAGCATCACTCACGTCTCATGCGAATGAGCCTCTTCATTGAGGCGTCCCTTCTACGGAACCTCTGCATTCAAGGATGGCCAAAGGGCTTACCTGAATGGGGCGAGAACTACACAGCCATCTTTAGCCCATCCCAACAGAATGGAAAAGTCAGCTTCTTTTGCTCCGCGTGTCGCAAGCCCAGGGAGCGGGACCCCAAGGATGGGCCCGATGCCATCTGGACATGCGAGCGTTGTCGCACAGCCATGGCACCCTGCGCCGTGTGCCATCATCGGGATCCCGAACAGTCAAACTATATCCCGGCTGAAATCGCCGCCGCCATGGATTCTCCTGCTTCTTGGCTGTCGGAGTGGTGGTACTGTCCCGGGTGCGCGCACGGTGGGCATGCCTCCTGTCTACAAGCCTGGCACGCGCCCACGGAACCGTTTGAGCCGAGCAGCGGTCCATCTACATACAGTGATGGATGCTGTCCCCTGGACGGTTGTGGACATGCCTGCCTCCCTGGCAAGTACCGAAACGAGACCACAACGGCTCGAGCTGATGAACTTGGCCGCGCCGCTGTGGAGAAGACACGGGTCAGGGACGAGCGAGCCAACAGCAGTAGCCGACGATCTAGCCCGCGGCCAGGAATGGATCGGGCAGTCAAGAGCGACGGGAATGACATTCCGCAGAGCCGAGCTGTGGGCATGGCACGGGAGGCCCTGAATAAGGGCACAGGCGGGATCCTCAGCTCGAGCCCGGGAAGGGTGGTGGGTACCGGGGAGAGGGAGAGGAGGAAGAGCGTCAAGTTTGCAGGAACGGACCGTTAGAATTGGCTGCGATGCATCATGAGTGGGCTCGTTGGGTGGTGTGGTCTTTACAGCATAGCGTACGGGAGACAAGGGATGGATCTGATGATGATGGGGACGTTGATGGATGATGGACCTTTGGTGACAGCGGATTATTACGAGGGGGGATACTAACTTACTACTACTAATACTATTTGATACCCAAGTACCACCACGTGTAATGCAACGCTGGGCCGTGCTGCAGGACGATCCTTGCCTAAGGCTTGTGCTTCTGAAGTGAGATCCCTGAAGAGGGATAAACGAGATGCTTGCTCTGCCAAGCTTCGTCTACATGATCCCGGCAAACCCGCCTCCGCCTCACCGGATCCGACACGACCCACTGACAGCTAACTGATGTTTGTGGGCCGAATTAAACGTCATTGTTTAAGCTGCATCTTTTCTTGGTGTTGTGCATGTGGCTAACTATGATGGATTATGACTGCAATCTCAGAAGGGAATTCTGCCTGCCAAGTGTGTTACACACGATCTCTTACTCCATCCCGCATGGGTATCATTCATCTGTCAAGTTAACGTTGCATAAGGGGTGAGATTATCAACGTGTCAAGGGTGTAAGGGGGTGAATCTCTGGATACCTATATCCGTAAGGCGCAGAATATACCGAATGCGGAAGTAAACTCTATGTCCAAGCAAACTCATATTGTATCAGTATCAATCACAGCAAAGTTCCTTTCGGTACTTGTGAAAGCTCCCAAGATTGGTGAACTAGTCCATATCATCTTAGGACTTTCGTGTCTTTTGTGTCTTCTAAAATTAGGACACGAATCAAGACGCATCATCCAAGTTTCTCCTTGAGAGTTGGTTTCACATATGACGGAAGTGAGGCTGTTTTCGTTGCCCAGAGTTGATCATTCTATTTTCAAAGGACTTTTGAGTCATGTTTTGACCACCTCTTTGAGGTAGATTGGTTGCTGATGATTCTGTTTGGTTGTCTCTTGGAAGATGATAGATTGGGGCGCCTTAGGCAGACAACACCATCTGAGTCATGTGAATCACCTTCAAGTCCTGCCTGAACAATTCAACATCCATTGTCTAGTGAAAGGCTTGTGTGGCAAATATTCGTACCAGGCAGCATCCCTCAGACATCAGGTGGCCTTGTTTTGCCTGGCTTGTTTAATTCGAGCTCGATGGGTTTCCAATCATTATGATTCATGGTGAGTTTCATTCCAACCTCAGGATAGGCTCTGAAGACATACAACAGTGTTGAGGAAGAGTCCAATGCCTTTGATACAAGGTGGATGAGTGGATGATGTCCTTGACACCCCCACGTTGTAGCCATGCTGTCATGGCTATCCGGCAGGCACACACCTCAAAGGGCATTCGTAGAGGAACAGTGGACTTCCACAGAGCTTCCAAGGACAAGGCCACTTCAGCTGACCAACTTGATCACTTAATTCACTGTAGTTGAGAGACATGAGGCTAGAAGTCGGCAGCGATGTACGCTTTTGGACATGACAGGTAGTGTCGATCCGAAAAAGCGCCTTAGCTGAAGGTATGGACAGTACTTTTGAGTTACGGCAGCCTCAAAACACCATAGTTCCAAACTCTCGAACATCAGGGCAATACTTTGGCTTGGTAGATATGAGATTTCGCATACACGAAGGAGCAAAGCTTAGACGATATGCGCACTGCGCAAATGCCGCAACAGAGTACCAACCAAAGGTCCTTGGTGATCTTCTACAAGGGCACACTGATTATCTCGTGTCAATTCCCTTCTTACACTAAATGATGTCTCACATTGGCACTTTGGTTCCAGTTGGGTTAGTTCTATTCGGAAGATCCTCGTGAGATCTAGATGGTTCGACCGTGGGTGACGTTGGTGGCCCCTGATGGATGAGCTGAGGCGGAATAGAGAATCATGCAACGTACCGATGATCGAATCCTGCAATGTCAAATGTTCCTCCTGCAACCCTAGATCCATTGTTAGTCCCACCAGGAGGTGTCACATGCTCCAGCTCACCAGGATGAGAAGCCGTTAGACAAACTCTATACCCAGTCGAGCCTGCTTGGGCTGAAGAGGTTGTGTCGTCTAACAAGTCTTATTGGTAGCCCTGATTCTGGGATTAGATGCAGGCCTGGGTCCTTTCCGCGGATGGGTACCCACGATCGGGACCCGGATCAAGACAATGTGTCATGTGGTGAGTCAAAACAATGGAAGACACTGTTTCTGCCTTGTCTTCTGCCTTGCCAAAGACAACAAATGAACCCAAATATGCATGAAAGGACGCGGATGAGTAGAGGATCTCGAGCGGCAACAAGGTACGAAACGGGAAGAAAAGGGGGAAGGGGGTGTTTTGTTTTGAGACTCTGATACCAAAGTCCGATGCAGAAACAACGAAACAACACCCTTCTAAGCACTTTATAAACGAACCCCAAAGACCATTCCTCGAGAGGGTTAGCCAATAAAGTGATAACAAGCCACAAACAAGCCACGTACGCATGGAGAAAAAAAAAGGAGTAGACTGCATCTGAGCCTCTACCAAAAGCGACTGCGCCCTGGATTTCCGGGATGGCGCAAGATTGCATATGGGACACCATACCGAACCCTTGGGAGGTGGGTGTGAGAACCTGGCCGCCGTGTCAATCTGGGCTCCGCTTTTTGGGCTGAAAAGTGTGCACAGCCTGTTTTCCCGCCTGTCAATCGATGAGGCGTCGGGGATCTGGGGGTGGTGGTGGTGGCTTTCCCAAGTATAGGAGGGAGAGGGATTGTGAGTTGTGGTTGGTTCACGGTGGACACCTTTGTAGGCTTCTGCAGGGGAAAAAAAGACGAATGTAGTGTAGGGGGGGCGTGAACACGAACAAGATCATGACAAGTTGAGTGGATCGTGTGAGGCGTGTAGGGGAGATTGTGTGTATATGAAAGTGTGTGTTTGAGCAACGCCGTTGGATAGCATCACCACCCGCCAAGACCCAATATTGCAAGGGACCGCGAAATTCAACTCGATTGGTAACTCACCCCCTGGACGCCATGTGGTACCAGCCACACTTCCACCCCCCCTCTTCTGTTGAGAGTTGATCATGACGTGTTGCTGCATGCACTGAACCCATGCAGCGCAGAATGGACCCGATTAGGGAAGGTCAAGGGTTCGAAAGCTGTAAAACCACACGACAAGGATGATGGACCACAGTGTGGAAAACTGTGAGTTGCTTAGTTTACCAACAAGTGTTCAAAAGCTGTAAAACCACACGACAAGGATGACGGACCACAGTGTGGAAAACTGTGGCTTGCTTAGTTTACCAACAAGGACGGATCTTCAGTAGAACCAATCACTACCGATTTGCTTGATGTTTGTCGGTAGATGGAGCAATTTAGGGCTGAGGGAAAGAATCGCCTGGTGTTTTTTCTCTTGCTGACCTTGAAGGTGGCCTGGTGTGTTCTCCTCTCTCTCACCGGGGTGTGTCGTCACACCTTGCAACAGAGCCAACCAAAGCCAATCCGTTCAACGGCGCCCGCTAGTTTGTTGAGTGAGGTAGGGTACGTAGGAGGGGGGGGTAATCCATCCCGCTAGCTACCTAGAACTCTGGGCAAATTAGGTCATCCATACCAAACGGTCCATCAGGTACCTGAAAACGCCTACCGTGTTCCAGATCTGGGTCGAGTCTTGATTCTCTTCAAGATGGATGACTCTCTTGTATATAACACGGCCTCCGGTATCTCGTTGATCGAGGATATTCAGCAGCATTCGAAACATAGTCTTGAGACAAAGCATCAGACAGCAGATCAGCAAACACTCGATCAGAAAGCAACAACAAATTCAACCCCAGGTTTCTACTCAACACGACCAAGATGCTCTTCCCACTGTTTGTACCTACTCTTCAGGACCCCTACTCTCTTGGAGAAGGATCTTGGAGACCGGATAGTCCTATAGAGATTCCTCACGAGGTGGCTCTCATGGGTCTCCCTCAAAACATACAATTCACCTGGATGAACTCTTCCTCCAGGATGGTTCTGCACATCGCCGCCCCCGGTTCATCAGCTTTATACTCTGCCGACATGCCCCAGGGTTGGAACGGTCCAACGATTCTCTACGCTGGTTCAAGAGTCCAGGGCAGTCCGATGCTCTATGTCGAAAGGTCCGGCCATGAATCAACCTTTCACTTGCCTGGTGTTCCGAGCTGCGGCATCATGCCTTGCCAGATCGTTCTGCAGTGCGAGTACGCAAACCCTGTTACCTGGTTCAGGTTCACCATGGTTGTCGGAGATGGTACAAACAACCACTTTGAAACTTTCGAGTGGCGACGTTCTACCAAGTCTGCCGGCAAGTGGAAACTTACACGTCTCGGTCCCGGTGGAGAAGAAGACATGTCGCAGCAATGGTATCCATCTCCATACGGCCAAGAATACTATGGTTCCCCTGCAGCAACAGAAGGCGGCTCGAGCAGCAGAAAAGAAACGGTGGCGATTCTCTCTGAAGAAAAGCCATCGTCACGATCAAACCACAGATCCAAGGTTGGAGGCTTCCAATTCAAAGGTTCTGGCGCAACGTCTGAACTCGGCTACCATTGGGCCCTGATGGCCGCCATGAGTGGCATCCTGATACTCCAGCTAATTGGTGCTGGGGAAAGCAGTGCGAGTGGTTGAGACAGACGCTTGGGAACCCCAACTAGTGTGTGGCGCACGCACGCAGGGAAGCTTGGGAGGGTTCATGCAAGGAGTACCTAGTAATTGGGGGAGTGGCGTGCAGAAGACAAGACATTTGGGGGCCGCGAGGTAAAGTGTTTATGATTTTATGGTTTTAATTATTAGCTACATTCCTTTGATTCTTTAGATAGTTTGTTTTAGACTTCTCAACAAGTATTTCATCTCGTCAATTCATTCACCATTATCGATACATTTAGTACCTTGAGCATCATATCTTGTGAATCAATCGCTGTAGCCTGTTCGTGCCTGGAGTCTTGGCCGAGGCCTCCCTGAGTTTAGAGCCCAGGTGAACACGACATGCAGATCCGAAAATGATCGATTGTCCAATAAGATAAGATTATCGACCCTGCAAGTGTTAGCTCTTTCAAGTTCCCACACGAGCTCTTGTGCATATACGTTGCGTCACGTTGCCCATGCGTCATTCATAGAATGTTGAACCTACGCAATCTGTTTGGTTGTTTGATCTACAGAAGCGTTCTAGTCTATTCTTTTGCGAGGTCCAGGAACAGATGTGCCATTCGTTCATTTCTTAGGCTGTGTTGTGTTGGTACCTTCCAAGCCACACACGATGGATGCAAAAATCCCCGGCATGGCATCGGGCATGCCGGTGGCTGATTACTGTGGCTGGGGCCTTCACGATAGGGGTCAGATATGAGGCCTCGCGCGTGCTCGTGGGCTTGAAACAATGAAAAAAGGAGCCGAATATGGGGAAGTGAAGGTATTCTGCCTTGTTGGATGAGTGGTTGTGTAATGGATGACTACCTATGCAATCGTGATGAAGAGACCTTTTGCCGCGTCAACGTGAGTCCCCTAACTGAGGAGTGGGTGTTGGCGTGTTGTTCCTGATAGGGTTCGTTGTCTGAGCAGGTGACGCATGTAGATCATTTAGTTGACGCACTACGAACTAAATAGTTCCTAACAGTCTAGAAGACACTAGTTAGAAGACACGAAAGACTCAGAACAAGTCTTGTGTTGGGCATGGAGAGTATATACATCTTCTTCATGAATGTTACCCTAGAGTTACGCGTCACACATGATACATGATCGATGACTCCCTCGCTGTGGCTTGATTATCTCCCTCCCACATGCCGAGCTGTCAACCCGAAGGAGGACCTTTGGTGCCACCCTCTTCCCGTTCAACACAACACCACCTACCAGACTAAACCAATCCAATCCGCGTCTCGTCCAACGCACGGTTCCACTGAAACGCAAGTCACAAGCATCCCCTGTCCGGCCCCGTCCGGCGATATACAACTAACCAGGACACCAAGTGGGGAAGATTCCAGCCGCAACGGGCAATCAGTTGTCGCTTGGCGATGAGAGGCGATGAGAGGCGATGAGATTGGTCAGTAGCCGCAGTTAAAGGTCTGACCACCCTGTCGCTGTCGACAGTTGGCGCTGGGCAGATTGGCAGGCTTTCTTTTCCTCTCCCTCTCCGTCCGGGGCCATGCTCATCTTGATCTGCCGTTGGCAAATTACCGCTCTAGATTTCAGGGATTGCGTGACTTTTCCTCGTATCTATCCTCTCTTGTCCCTCTTACTCAGCGCAAAGATCCTTTTCGCCAAGTTTAATTGGCCATCCCCCGAACGGAGAGGGTTACAGTCCGGAGAGTTTGTCTCTCCGCGGATGCCCGCATCCATCTCAAAACCCCAAACCTTTTTTCTCCTCAGACGATAACCGCGCCCTTATCCTGACATTTTGAAGGATCCTTTTTTTAGCCGGGTCGGTTATAAGGCTGAGACCCCTGGGCCACTCACACACAGACACAGCCCCCCAGGGCGGAGTTGGGTTTTAATTCAATCTCAGCCCGCATGCTCGTTGCGGCCGAAAAACCCCATGTGCTGCAACTCTGCAGGGACAGATCACGTCACGTGCTAAGGAACCTTTGTTGGCATTGCTGATGCTGATGCGCGAGTTATATACCGACCGTTGTCACCTCTTCCAAACTCTGTAATCAGGTCAGCACATGTCATCACGTCCATCGCGTGTCTTTACTTCATTTCATTACCCCAAATACCACCGCCTGATCCCCTAAAACATGCCTGGAACTCCATCCAGCACGGGCTGCGAAGCCTGTAGGAAGCAGAAGAAAAGGGTAAGCCCAGCCACGCCAGCCACCGCGCGGGAGGATGCGCGCCTAACGTTGCGACCCGTCCCACGCTAACCTTGGAGTGGTGGGCAGTGTGACAAAGTCCAACCAAAATGCGGCCGATGCAAACGACTATCCATCAATTGCGTTGGGAATGGCGTCAAGCGATGGAAGTTTCAGTCTTTTGGTGTTGAGGATCAACGATTGACTCCAACACCGAGAAAAAGTCCCAGCAATGGCAAGACAAGAGTCGCGTCGTCGCTCGTCCACATCCTCGGCATCGAAGACATTCGATACGATCTACGTGCCTTTGGAGGCAAGCTCATCCCCGATCTTCCACAACAACTGGGTTCCAGTCCAGCCCTCGACGCCTGCGTGTCTGCCATGGTCGCACTATACAGATCTCGCCAATACCAGCAATCCAAGGTGGATGCTCTGACAAAGTACGGCGAGGCTCTGACCGCGACTCGAAAGTCAATAGAGGACCCTTCAGAACCTGTCGTCACAAAGATGCGCACAGTTTCTGTCATGTACATTTGCCATGTGAGTATCTGCAAGCCACAATATGCACCCATCCAGCCACTAACGGCCTCAGTCTTGGCTCGACCGCAAGCACGCCGAACAGCATCGGGAAATGATATCACATCTATTCCGTGAAGCTGTTGAAGCTGGAAAGGCAGAGGATATTGAGCCAGAATATTTTCAGGGACTGACTCAATTAGCAGTAAGTGTTCTTGATTTTATGTAGCCTTGCATCACATACTGACATCAAGGCTCTAGGTTCTGGCAAACATTCTTAACCCGAGGTTCGAGTTGGGCCCGTGGTTTTGGAATGCATGCAAAAACACTGGTCCTCGGCCTTTTCGGTACCATCAAGGCACATTTTTGAGTCTGGAGCCTACAACAATGGCAGAGGCCGCAATCTACATTCGCTCGCCGAGGCGTTATCAATATCAACTTCGGTGCATGTACAATCTTGTACAGTCCGAAAAGGCAAGGATCCGCCAACTGGTCACATTTGCAACAATGGCCACCATGACACCTAAAGCTCCACCTATGGCCATGAGGGTTCTATCCTCATACCGATTCGCGTGGGGTTTGCTATTGGGTCTGGGTTCTATTTTGAATCACGTCCTACGGATATTCGACCAGGATCCAGAACTTCTTATGGAATCACACCAATATGTCGACGAGGCCATCGTGTTGACAGAGCAGACTGCTCCTAGCCGACCCAATGGTGCTGCATTTACACCAGACTACCTCAAGATGGTTTGGGCATCCATTACAGATTCTTACCGATCTGCCGAGATAGAGGCAATTCTACTCGACTATGAAAACGACGTAGAGGGAGCCGAGTATCTAGAAGAGGCTCTGGCTATGAAGAGGAGGCTTTACAGGATGGCGAGACGCGAGGCACAATTTCAAACGCAAACACCACCAGAAGTGCCGATGCTGGGATGCATGCAAGACCCATTGGACGATGTGCGGGTCCACGATATTGGAGCGCCGAGCGAGTGTGTGATACTTTAGCGAGAGCTTACGTGAGAAAGAATGCATGCAGTAGGGTGGTTGTTCAGCTCGACAGGGGGACAGGAAGAATGGGCAAGCTTGAAAAGGAACCAATGGACTTTGATGACAATTTTGTCACTTTCAAACACAAAACTGTTGGTGGAATATAATGAATTGGTTTGAACTTATGAGACTATGAATTAGGTAGACACAAAAATCTCAAAAATAGGTAATTACTTCATGAGTTAAGCAGCGCAAGTAGAGAGATGATGTTGGTCAGCCCACACAAAACATTGAAGCAGTCAGCGAGCCACATCCCATACTTGAAACGATAAAGCTTACCGTCCATTCCCGTGCGGCTGACTTAAGGTTACTTGACTGATTTACCCGAGGTAACGTTACCAAAGACTACTCTCAACGCATCGGATGCCTTGTCAAGATAGGCATTTTCGAGTTCTCGAGTTGCAGCTCCGATTTAAGCTCTTTTGGTTTCGAGCTTACCTTGGAACGTTAATGGGAAACAGCTCTGCTAATTTTAGGCTATCGGCTTCGGCTTGGGTTGCCTACCTTTCAAGTTGAAAACGCTTAGAGATTAGGTACTCGTTACCTTTTGTAACATGATATACTGCATCTATGGTCAAGACTTTTATATAAATCAGGATTTGATCCTTCTATAACTCTGTATCAAAACTACTGTCAAGACTTTGTTGCTGAGATTTAAAGGCCCAGACAACCAGTTGTGAATGTTTGATCGTGCGAGCCGTATCATGAAGGAAGTTGCAGACAACCTTGTAGACTCAATCAAGCATCCATTATCCCAGAAAAGATAGGAAACTTGTTAGTTATTCATCTAGAGACCTGTTGAATGCACAGCCTCTAGAGACGGGAGAGCGAAGAAACCAGTGTTCGAAGCGAGATCGACATCGATCCCAATGCAGCAATACACTGCGACGCCACAAACCACGGCAGATAACGCATCGCATCTGTGCCTCATTGCGCCACAAAGGAAGGCACCCCTTGCAAATGGATCTTTGGTTCCATGCTTGAAGTGACCCTCTTTCTACTAGAAATGTGTTGGTCAGGCTAAAGGTAGGATGGCAGCCTGGGAAGCTTTCGGATGTTGAGCTTCCGGCTGGGAGATGGCTTCGGTACTTTCTCGACCCGGTAAAAGCCAAGCCTTTCTATGGCCAATTACAGGATTTATCCCCTGAATGAGTTGTCAAGTTCTATTTTGAGGGTTGTAACCACACCAGTTTTAATGGGCAGCGTCCTGAGGATGACATGCATGATGGTATTGGACGGACGAGGGATAGAATCGTAGTAGTTTAGAACTTAAGACACCTCTTGTATGAAACTACGAGCCAATAAAACGTACGAGATTGAAGTTATCGTGAAAGGGCCGGTTCTTTTCTTGTTCTTCCCAACATGGACTGATTCCCCGATGCTCATGGACTAGACAACACATTGCTGGAAAGAGCGCAGATAAGTGCCAACGTATCAGGGGCAATGCCATGGCCTTGATTCTAGAACCTAATTTATAATAGGCATGAGCTATTTTCGTTCGGGCTTGCAAGAGACCTTGGGTTCTCCGATGCCGGCTCAACTTACATGACAGAGTTTGAGCTAGATAGAAGAAGACATGCTTCTCGTCCAGGGAATAAGTAGTGGCGTCAGAAATCTGGCAGATATCAGGATAAAAGATACATTGAGCATAGCTTCATTGGAAGTATCTGCCTATCACCGTTGTGGCTAAGGACGGGCACTAGTCGAACAACGTTCCCGTCCCTCGGCAATTGTCCAAGGCATCCTTTGACAGCTACATAGCCGACTTCAGCGCATTCTTCGCCATCAGCCTTCCACCTTTTGGGAGTTTGTGGCGCACGCAAGAGCGTTGTTAGTAGATTGCAGCTCGTCCAACTCAAACACTACACCTAGCCACCTGGATGTTCATTCTACCGAGTGAGTAGTATAGAAGCAAATTCAATTTCTGCCGAAAGAGGGAAAGATAGTTTAGACAAATAAGTGAATAATCATGGAGTATGAATACTACCACAATGTGATATAATTCCTCCTTTTACTTATTGCTAGTTAATGCTAGTCAAGGTCATGCTTTTTGTCATCCTTACCATCCAAGTATAGGTGCCTTACAAGTTGCAACTACTTGCCAGGCTCACCGTCACAGCTCATCCGCCAGGTTAACCAGAGTATCGATCCGAGGATAAACTCATAAACTTTAGTTCATTAAAAACAATGAGATATCAACCTAGTTCTTGTTTTTGTCGAGTTATCTGAGCTCTGAGTCTTTCGGAATCTTAGGGGCCTCCTAGAACAACCCTTCCTACCCGGGCTACCAGCACACACATTACCTATGCTGAATGGGGCATCGAGAGCCAGCTGGGAAGAATTGGAAGACACAGCGGCACTTACCTAAATGGACCATTGATCCCGAGATGTTTCCAGCTTGTTTACTCGATGCCGTCTTCATGTGAAAGAGGGGTAGCCAGGGCAAGAGTGCCAGGACGGACCATCGGCTCCTGATAGAGTGTATTCATGTGAAAGTAGCATGAAAATGCAAAGGCTTGAGCGTCAGCTACCTGGACGGGGCAGTTATAACGCTTCGGTTTGGAACGGGATCGTTTCTTGACGCCCGCCAACCCTCATCCACATATCTCTAGTTCTCCGCATTCCTTCTTGTTTGGGCCTTTTGGCTCACTTGCCTGATGCCTTATAGGTCCTGGCAAGGTTTCATCAAACTTTGGAGTCGTCAGCTGCTCGGGAGAAAGGAAGACGGAGGAGAGGAGGGTTGTATGATGGCGACGGGCGTTGCTCGTGAAGGAGGAGGGTTGAAGCCACCACTTTTGGTAACATGGCTGACGACAGTTTACGTGGTTCCATGAGTATGACCTCCTTCTAATATCGCCATTCGGGATCTGCAAAGTTCATGGTCATAACCAATAGGAGGGCTGAGTTGACGAATTCACACTTTGGGGTCAAAGAGCTTGATCTTAGGACATATCTCGGGCTTGATGATGCGGGGAACGGGAAGTTATGATGTGCAACATGGAGTAGGTTCCTGACTAGAGAAGCTCCGTTCATCCGAACCCAAGTTGACCACAGCATATGTGACGAGTTTCTTGACTCGTTTCACATGACGACTCAGGCCGCATCGCTCATATGCCTAACCTGTTCCAAATTAGACGAATGCGGGGTATCAACATGCCGAACTGCATGTTGTGCATCATTGTAGAGAGAGTTGTCGAGGTATTGGATGCCACAATATTCAGCTTGGACACCGAGGATGCCGAGCTATGCCCGCACGTGCTGAGTGTGACAACTCTGGAAATCATATCCCAATTGAACGATAGCTTCTTCTTCTTCTTCTTCAATCGTCTGGTCGGCCGGTGAGCATCAGGCTTTTTCGTCCACCACTCACCGTCGCCTTGATGACCCTGCCATTGCGGAGGAAATCGGGTGGATCCGGGCTGGACCCCGATTTGACCGGGGAAGTGCCCCTCTAGCGGGCTCAGAAGCCGAATTCTAGTGGCTCGGGGTTGGAGTCCGTTACTCTTCAGTGGGCCGTTCACCTAGAAATATGGCCCGATGCTCCCCGCAGGAATGGCAAGACACCCGACCTGGTGGCAGGAGAAGAGAGACGCTCACCGAAATAACCGGCGACCGATGCCGCTCACCTGCCATCCACATCCGATTCGATCCATGCCCCGAGCCCAGGGCTTGACTAACATTTCGCTCAAGTCAACGCCTCAACACCACGAGATTCCTTCCAGCCTCATCACCACTACCGTCGCCCGCCGTCCTGACCTCTCCCCGCCCCCGACGAAGCCCGCGCCTGCGGCAAACAAGAGGCGATCGCAAATGACGGGCCCAAACAAGATTGTGAAACGCACCGGACGAGACTCTAGGGGAGTTTCGCGCCCTTCGTCCGGTGGCGCTCTCTGCAAGACTTGCACGCCATGTCGCCAGAAGAAGGTTCGCTGCGACGGCGCGCGACCCCAGTGTATCGAGTGCAGTACAAACAACTTAGCCTGCGTGTACCCTCACGATGCCCGACGTGAGCCACGTCCCTCTCGTGCCCGTGTGCAGAGTCTAGAGGCGACCATCGCAACCATGCTCGACCATATGAAGGCTGCCGGAATCCTCACCCCCGAGATGCAGGCTGCGTGGACTGCCGAACTTATGGATGCCGATCATCCTTCTCGCGCATCTCAGGACTACACCACACATGGCCTGAGCCGTCTGGCTTCGACTGCCGCCATCGCGAGCCCTCTTCCGACCCCGACGGCTTCTACAGCGGCGCAAGAAATGGGCGCCAGTTTCCTCTCCTCGCCGCCCCGAAGCAGCGTTGGTCCGACCGACGGTGAGACCAAGCCGCGACTCGACAGCTTTAATACTATCCTCTCGCGAACGAATGCACCTGTCGACTCGACCGAACTTGCTCCTGCAAAGTTGGTACCTCGCCCTATCAGCAACGACGGCAATGGCGATGGCACCGGCTTGTCACCCAGTGAAGCCCGAGTCGCTGGCGTCTTTCACGAAAACGGCTACGTTTCTGCAGTCCACGGTCTCGCCAGTATCATGAACCCCACGTCCCGTGCCCAGCACCGAGAAAACATCAATACCATGACCCGTAAGGGCGACGATGCCATTTCGGCTTCGAAAGCCCGCCTCATCAGCAATGCCGCGCTTCAACGACAACGAGAAGCGCGCATGTTCCGCAACCCACGAGACTTGATGGACCTGGATGGCGTGGATCCTGAGCTTGCCAAGCATCTTCTCGATCTGCACTTCAACCGACAGCACTATGCCTACCTTATCTCGTACCGACCTGCTATTATGGACAGTCTTGCCAGCGGCGGCGGACCGTTTGCGAACAAACTTCTTCTCAATGCTATATTCTATTCGACTTCTCTATACAGCGATCGCCTATGTCTTCGCGCGGACCGGGATGACCCTCAAACTGTCGGTCGGCGCTTCTACGATCGATTCCGCGAACTACTCGTTGACGAGCTGGACAAACCTAGCATCCCTTCGGCCCTCGCTCTGCTCTTGACCAGTGTGTCGCTTGTATCGCAGGGTAGACCGAGCGCCGGCTGGAGTTTGTCAGGAACTGCGCATCGCATGATTATCGACTTGGGTTGCCACCTGATGCTGGGTCCCGACTATGAGAGCACGGGCGGTGTCACGACTGAGCGGGTACTACGACGGGACCTGGAGCAGGAGATGCGCAAGCGCCTATACTGGGCCGCCTTCACCACCGATGCTACCCAGGCCCTGTACCTCGGACGCCCCTGCATGTTCGCCTCTGCGCAGGCCAGGGTGCCACTCCAGCTGCTCGACACCTTTGAGGAGCTCGAGGAGTGGGAGCCCTACGTCGATCCCAAGTCTCCGGCTTCGGCTCCACCTCCGTATGGACGTCAACCTGCCCACGCCGTGTCAACGTTTAGCAGTCTCGTTCGTATACTGCAGATTTCTACAAGGATCAATGACTTGTACGGCATTCAGTGTGTCAAGTACACGACCGAGTACCTCCTCAACAAGAAGGAATCGATCGAGAGGGAGTTTGAGAAGTGGCAGAACAGCTTACCCAGCCACCTACGGTTCGACCCCGATGATACTACCACCATCACGCCTCCACCGCATCAAATCACCCCACAGTGAGCTTACCCCAGTGCCCCCACGTAGGGGTCCCTATTTGCTAATGGTCGGTACAGTACCACATTCCATGCGCTCACCATCTTGCTACACCGCGCGTTCCTTGAGGAGGGTCACCTTAGGAGGCACACCGACGAGAGCTCCAAGCGACGCGGTGAGGAGGCATGTATCCAGAGTGCTCTGATGATCCAGAAGCTGGTCCGGCGATATCGGGAGTCGTTTACTCTCCGCCGCGCGCCATTCCTACTCTCGTATGCTGTCTACTCGGCTGTCATTGTGATCCTTCGCCAAGAGCGTCACGAGAGAGGCCAATTCACCGAGCCCATCTCCTTCTTCTGGACATGCCTCAGCGAGCTGCAGCTTGGATGCAACTTTGGCCTCAAGAAGCCGCTCAGTGTCCTCCAAGATATGGTCCGTGAGTTCCAGACCACTCTGAAGGAGAGCAGTTCCGCAGGCCCGGAACAGGGACCCCATCCGGCAGGCCTCGACGAGAGCTTCTTCTTCCCTCTGGCCATGACCCCTTCGGCTCCTGGTCTCGCGCCTACTACAACAGCATCAACGGGTACGTATGTTCCATCTGATTACATCCCTCATATGGACCATTTCGATCCCGCTTTTGGTACATCACCAGGACTGCTCGACTTCTTGAACGATCAAGAAAAGGATATTTCTCAGGACGCGCTGTATGGACTGTTTGCGCCCTCGCAGCCGTTCCCATGACTGGCGGGCGAGCCTGGCGAAACCTTTGGTGCAGGACCAGCCCCAGCGGCCTGACATTGTTGTCTGGCCTAACGTTGTCCCTCTGAGACTGTCCTCCCCCGTCAGACATCGGCACGTGTCGATGCCTCGGTTCGCCGGCTTGCTGAGACAGGTTCGGTGCAAGAATCCGAACGTTGAAAAACTATATTCGCAGGCCTCGTGCAGCCGAGGCACAACACAGCCTTGTAGCGGGTTGGCGCCCGTGATGTCGAGGAATAGATAGCTGCCCTTTCAAAGGTTGGTTGACGAGAGCCGTCATGGGATGAGGCTCTGTCGACTACTCTCTGAAAGTGTTTCAAGTCGAGATGTTGCTGCGAGACAGCGAGGCTCGACTAGCCACCCTCTTTCCTAGAAATCTCCATTGTCGTGGCTGTGGGGATGAACGCCCCATCGCAGGCAGAGCGCCAAGGCACATGGAGTACGTTGAGAGGCTTCACTTTTAGATGCTGTGAAGCCTCTCGTTTGACGGATTATTTACGACTTGATGAGAGCCGTTTTTTGTTAGCAGGGCCTTTTTGTGTTTCTTTACGCATAGACCATGAGAGTTGTTAGAGCGTTACTTGACCATGTTCAATATTAGATGTGTTTATGAGTAAATAAATGACGAAAAGTTGCTAGAGTGTTGTAGAGACTGGTGATATTGAACGAACCACCGCACATCAGAGTTGGTGGGCTATGGCACTGATACGTTTCACAATGCAGAAAAATGTCATTCACGAGGCCTTATATAGTAATTGGAACTGTAAATAACCATCATCAGCACTCACTAACAGGCTGTGGCAGGCATGGCTGGTTGTTACACATGATTCGAACTGTATCACGCTGGCACACCCTCAATTACCCTGAACCACCACACAGGAAGTTTTCGACAAATATCAACCTTGTAGCCTCAGAAGCCCTAATATCTAGTGTAGATTCTACTCAATCTATATTACAAGGCATATCGGCAACTCCATCAACACCCACTAATATTCCACGACTATTTGTGCCACGATCGCGATGGAACAAACGGAGGTCGTAGAAGGCAGATTTCGGCGATGAGTCAGCGTCGCTGCGCCGCCTTGGGCGCCCTCACGGAGGATCGATAAAAGTGTTTCTCATCAGCTCGTAGTTTGTCGCATTTACATCGAAGTCATCACATTCACCTCATTTTCACCAAACCTCATTTATTGGTTCAACACTTTTGTCCAAGCATCTAATCCGCAATGGCCTCAACTGCACCAAACCCCCGCGTTGGCGTTTCTGCCATTATTTATGGGCCCGACGGCAAGATGGTCACTGGGAAGCGCAAGGGAAGCCATGGAGCGGGTGAGTGACGGTGATACTATGCAAATACCCAAGCTAATAGAGACATAGGCACCTGGCAACTCCCTGGCGGTCATCTCGACTATGGTGAGAGCATCCTCGTGTGCGCTGAGCGCGAGGTCCTCGAGGAGACGGGCCTAAAGGTCCGAGGCATCAAGATCGTCGCTGTGACAAACGACGTATTCGAAAAGGAGGCAAAGCACTACATCACCCTTTTCGTCCTATGCGAGATGGAGGACAAGACGGCACAACCCCAGGTACGTCAAATACGAGCTGCTTCTCCCGCGTCGCTCACCTAACTAACCCACAACGCAGGTACTAGAGCCACAGAAGTGCGACGGATGGTACTGGAAGACATGGGAGGACCTGAAGCAGCTTCTACCAGCCGTGTCGCAGGGTGAGCAGGGAGAGAGCTTGTTCCTGCCGCTGGTGAACCTCCTCGAGCAGACGGACAACTTGGATACCCTGAGATCATAGGTTGGAAGGGGGCCGAGGACCCGGTAAACGCGATAGAACGAGAGGGGGATAACTAAGCTGAAGCGATTCACATAGGGCAAAGCAAACAAGGGCGCCACTAGATTTTCCATCACGCCGAGATGAACAATAGACTTGTTTCTGTCTCATCTGCAGGGGGGACCCGTCACAAACGGGGTTCGCCCCTCTATATTGTCTTGGTGCTAGTATCGTGCCGTCTCACAATTTTTGACCTGTCAGGACATGCCAGGAACTTTTTTCGGCAGGGTTCAGTTGAATCTAAGAGTTTTTTTGGTGTTTTGCATTGTCGATCATCGGTTCGGGGGGCTGGTAGTATTTGCTTTTGCGGGTGAGGGCGATTTTCAGGGACGAGAACTCCTTGCGTTGGATACGTCATGAGGGAGCTTTGGAGGGGAAGAGGTGAGTGTTATTGAATGCGATTGAAGTTGATGAGAGGAATTGAAGTGATGGCATTGACACTATAATGTGCTTCCAATTGCCTTTGTAATTGAACAATGCCGTAATCGAGACTGACAACACTCTGAAGCAGCGAGATCCGCCGCGGCCCAGCGCCAATGAGACACTCATTGTCGGCTGGAGCTGTTGTCTCGGAGGCATATCTAAGCGTACCTCCTAGCTATCCATCCGGCAGACTTCGCTTCTCTACGATCGTCAGGATTGTTTCTTTTCCTCGAGGAGGCTTTGGTGAAGGATCAATCTCTTGGTTGATCGTGACCCGAGATTGACTAGGGAGTCTATGATCAATCGACCGAGATTAGCTTCCGACGCGGAATAGAGGTCTCACCATGGAGGGTCTTTGCGAGGATGGAGTTCTTGTGAGAGCTTCAAGGGGCTTTGAGTTGTGAGATTCTGGGTATATAATGGGATGGTAGTTCCTCCCAAACTCAACTTTCCTCATCACTCACAATCATCTCATCTCATCTACTACTCTCCTCTTCATTCACTCTTTAATACATACACACTTCAGTCACTCCTTCGACTACAAACCAACTACAACTTTTTAATCTCAAGATGCCTTCCAACATCATTTCCCAGCTCGAGGTCATCAGCCGTGAGACCGGTTGCCTCCTCGACATCTCTACCCTCATCGACCTGAGCATCTGCCCTACCCTCGACATCATCACCAAGAAGCCCAAAAAGGTCGAGGCCAAGGACAAGTACATCACTGTCACTCCCACCACTCCTCAGAAGTCGGTCCACTACCGCCGAGGATGCAGCACCGACAACTGCTACCAGGTTCCTGAGAAGGTGTGCAAGAAGAACACTGTCATCCACGACATTCAGATGCTTGTTCTTCTCGGTCTTCTTAGCAAGGAGGATCTTGAGAAGTACCTCCACATCACTGGCGAGCTTCCCGAGAGCGAGCACATCGATGAGGACAAGGATGGCATGACCGTCGACCCTCTTCTCGGCCTCGACGTCGGTGAGGATGGCTCCCTGGCTGATCTCGACGTCCTCGACAAGGATGGCCTCGTGAACCTCAACCTTGGCAAGGGTAAGGATGGCAAGCCTCCTCTGGCCAACCTCAACCTCCTCGGCCCTGATGGTCTTCTCCGCCTTGACCTCAACGGCAAGCCTCTCATCGATCTCAAGCGCCGATCTGACCGCCTCGTCGATGTCGATGTTGGTGGCAAGAAGGATTACGACCAGGCTACTGTCGACGTTGATGTTCTCACACACGCTAAGCGGGCTAACCGCCTCGTTGATGTCGATGTCGGTGGCAAGAAGGACACCGACCAAGCTACTGTCGATGTTGATGTTCTCACTCACAAGCGCCGCGGTCTCCTTGATGGCCTTCTCGGCGAGGATGGTGTTGTGCCTGAGCTTTTGGACGGTCTCCTGGGCAAGGATGGCCTTGACCTTGAGGATCTCCTCGACCTCGATGTTGGTGGCGAGGCTGATGAGGATCAAGCTGCCATCGATCTTGATATCCTGACCACTCCCAAGGACAAGGATGGCCAGAATGGCAATGGCAACGGCGGCAACAACGGCGGCAACGGCAATGGTTCCAACAACGGTGGCAACGGCAACGGATCTGGTAACGGATCGGGCAACGGATCTAACAACGGCGGCAATGGTAACGGCTCCGGCAATGGATCTGGTAACGGCAACGGCTCCGGCAACGGAAACGGCTCTGGCAATGGCAACGGATCTGGAAACGGCAATGGATCTGGCAACGGAAGCGGTAACGGCTCTGGCAACGGATCTGGCAGCAACAACGGCCCCGGATCTCAGTACAGCAAGAAGGACCTCAGCAGCCACTACCAGCCCATCTGCAACAAGGGTTTCAAGAAGGAGTACATCACCCGCACTAAGCAGGAGCACGCCAACGATGTCAACCACTGCCTCGCCATCTGCCAGGCTCAGGGCGCTCTCCAGACCATCCACTCCGGTACCAAGCGCGGCGACATCGCTCACATCCTCGTCTGCGCTGCCATCCAGTTCGACCAGACTGCCGAGAGCGGCAACTGCCACTACATAGTCGCCCCTGAGACCGAGCCCTGTGAGGAGGAGTACCTCGAGGAGAAGAAGGATTGCTACTCCTTCATCCGCAACTAAGCGATACGAGATTGCAAAAACAGCATGGTGACGACTGACGGCTTTACTGGCTGGGATATGAAAGGTGTACAGGCAAGGCAATTGGGAGGTACAAACACCACATTTGGACAAACATCCAGCCGGATGACATTTTCTTTCTTTCACAAACTTTTAGGCATTTACATTTAGACTTAATACATGTTTCCTTTTGTCGATGATCAATCGAGCTCTTCCTCTTTGTGCGACGTGAGATGTGACAATTGTGCAGTGACAGTAGCTCCATTGGAGTGTAGTGGATTGAGCCCTCTCGGCTTCACTGAACCAACAATAGTGACAACTATAATCGAAACATTCCATAGACATCAAATGCTACTTCATCCAAGACAATTACACTTGTTTGTGTTGTCTTAACTGCTGTCTCGTGTCGCAATCGCTATAGCCGAATTGCAACTATCGCGGCTCGTGACCTCAAGTTTAAGCTCCGAGCTTCCCATACCTCCATGACGCCTCCTCTCTCCTAGACCACCTCGCCAACCACCAAGATATACCCCCCGTTTCTCGCTTTCATTCTCGATACGTATTCCTTAGCCGCCCAATGTCATAGTCAGCTACACTTATCAGCTGCGCGCACTCGCAGCATGCTATCGTCACCATGTCTTCTCTCGCTGAACCCCGTCGCCCCCGTCTCCTCGCCCGCAATCGCAAGCTCCGCCATTTGCGCGGGGTCTGGCTACGCAACCTGTCTTTTGCGCCGACGAACTTGAGGACCGCCGACGATGCCGACCTGAATACGAGTCCCAAGAAGCTGCCCGTGGTGAGGGAGACGAGCCAATTGCATCCATCGCGATCGTCGGAGAGCTTGAGAAAGGACGCTACGCGGCCTGATGCTTTGCGACCACAGCAAAAGAGAAGGACGAGTCTGAGCTTGGCGCATGCGAACCCCGTTGCGAGACAGAAGAAGCTTGAGACGTTGATTGAGGAGTCGGTTGGGGATGTATTTTACTCGCTGCACGTCGAAGGGGAGACCGAGCCCGTCTACGTCAGCGAAGTGCGCGAGAAGGCGGCGGTAAGACGTTCAGACACTCTCGAGCTGAGCAGACACCTAACTATGCAGTAGAACTTTAACTTTAGGTTCTTCAGCCTCGAAAACTCCGATTCGACCATCTCGAGAAGCTGCGCCTTAACTGTCCGCGTCTGGGTACGACGACCAAAACAAACATCGTGGATCTTCCTGCTCGAGGAATCGATAGACCTTCGTCGACTCAACTTTATAGGCACGCTCCTAGACCGAAACTTCCCCCCGAACGCTCTCGTGTTCCACCTTGAAGACGGTGTTTACTCGCTCGATTTCCCGAACAAGATCTCGGAACCCAAACAAGCTCCGTTAATGGCCACGTCGTCATACAGTACACTTATGAAGCTGGCCAATTTGGAAAGCTCGATCGAGGACGCGATAGAGACCCAACAACGACTTATGGAGGAGATAAATCAGATATTGGCTGCGAGACCAAAGGACAGATCTGGGACAGCGCGCGAGTCGGCTACGTTGGTGGAAAAATATGTCGCCATTCAACGGCGCGCAAATCAGCAAGCGGAGAAGAGACGGGATGAACTACAAGAATCGCTCAAAAGTCGAAGAGAGGCTATAGCAAAAGGGAGAGAGCTTCAGGCCAAGGCCGAGGAGGATATTACCAACAACAAGGAGCAGTTGGAAGCTTCCAAACAGCTTCTCGAAACGACACAGCAACAAATCCGTGGTCAGCGAAGACGCATATGCTCCGATCTTGCCGACATATTCCCCATTACTCCCATACCGAACTCGCCAGCGCTTTCTTTCAAGATCTGCAATCTTCCTCTCCCAAACTCGACGTACGATGCTGCCACGGCGAAACAGATCCCTGAGGATGTCTTGTCTGCTGGACTTGGGTATGCGACAATGCTTACCCATCATCTCCAGTTTTATTTATCCCATCCGCTACCGTACCCTCTCGACTGGTTCGGCTCTCGATCATACGCTCGCGACCATATTTCTCAGCTGTCAGACAAGCAGGTCTCTCGCCGAGAGTTTCCTCTGTATCTTCCACGGGGTGGCTCTACAGCAGGCCAGTGGCGCTTCGAGTACGGCTGGTTCCTTCTCAACAAGGACATTGAGGCTCTCTGTGCATCCCAAGGTCTTCGGGTTGTTGATATCCGCCATTCGCTCCCCAACCTGGAATACTTGCTCTATGTGTGCAGCGCTGGCACCGACCAAGTCCCTGAGCGCAAAAAGGGTGGTGTCCGCGGTTTATGGGCAGGTAGACTGAAGGGAAGGATGTCCACAATGTCGGGCCAGACGGATGGCGACGGAGGCAGCGTAACGGAGAGCCGAAGGGGAAGCGTTGACAGTGAGATGATGAACCAGCACAGTGACGCCTTGAGGACGGCCCTGCTGAAGACGAACGGACACAGTAGGGATAATTCAATCACCGACAGCCCAGTTGAGAATATCTCGCTACCGTTTGACGAGGGTGATGTCAAGTTTACGCTCAGGACCAAGGGCTTGAGAGAGAATGTGTCCCGTTGAGTAAGGGAGAGGGCTTCAATTATTTTTTAGAGTTGGACATGGCAACATGACGTCTCCATGATCAATCATGCGTTTCAAGAGCTTCGATAGTGATAGGTATAGCTGTAGGCTATAACCTCACAGCGCATTAATTACCAAGTTTTGCTACAATGTCGCGACTGACCCTGCCATTAATCTACTGCCTTGAATGCTTTTTGAATGATCAATACTAACAATACCTACCTTGTAATAGTTACTCAAGGGCAACTGGCTAATTAATCTCGTATTTCCGGTTTACTCCGCTGTTCGGCATTTTGGAAAAGCCCGACGGGACGGATCTATAAGTTGATATTCAGCTTCGTTGGAATCTCCAAACACGGAAAGGAGCGAACCCCGGCTGGAACTAGAAGTAAATTTCACCGACGGAGTTTACGGTGTCCGTGAGATGTTTTGCAAGCCGACACTGGGGCCATCTGCAGAGTGTTGCTGGACTGACCTTGGGCTGGCTGAGCTTCTTGTTTAGAATGATGATCATCACAACACAAAACCAAAGCCAAGCATTAATATTATACGCTCATACTTTCACTATCACTGGAATCCTGCAATGAGATGATGTAGGACTTGGATCACGGCGAAGCGGACAGGATGGGGCCGAGATGGCAATGGCATCTCCGCTAATATGGGCCTCGAAACAACCAGACACCGGTGCTCGCCACCTTGCTCGGAGAACTGTGCTAGGACTTGGGGCCACCGGGCCTGTCATGATCAGTATTTCGTCCGAGGGATATACCGAAGTGTCGTTTACGGTCCGGTATCCACACGTTTCACGACAAGAAATCGAGATATAAAACCCCAGCTCGCTCGGGGCAGTGAGGACGGGCTCTCATCAACATCTACCATTCCCTTACTACACTTCTCCTACCTTTGCCAACCAACCTACAACTAGCAACCACTCAAATCATGGCGGAATCGAAACTGAACATCATCATTGTTGGCTCGGGGCTTGCCGGACTCGGTGCAGCGAGTGTTCTCCGGGAACATCACAACGTCACTGTATATGAACGCGGTGGTTCTGAAGCTGCCACTGGCGGCCAAGGCATTTGCCTATTCTCCAACGGCGTCAAGATCCTTCAGTCTATTGGATTCGACGCTGATCGCAGTGGAGGCGTTCCTTGCCACGGCTACCGTCTATTTGACAAGGCTGGGAAGCGTGTCAAGGACTTTCCAATTGACTTTAAGGGCCGCTACGGAGCTGATACCTTGACTATGAAGCGCTCTGACTTCAGAGAGGAGCTGCTGCGGCTGGCAACTGCGCCACCTGCGGACGGCATCAAAGGGGAGCCTGTGCGTATGGTCTTCAACACTGCTGTTGATGACGTTGACCCCGAGGCTGCTTCTGTCACGCTGCACGACGGGTCAGTCATAACAGGCGATGTTGTTATCAGTAAGAAGATTTCCACGATAAACATGTAACTTGAGCAACTGACGCAGGGTCTAGTTGCGGATGGCGTTCACTCACGTCTCCGTAAACGCATCACCGGGGACGAGACTCATCGGGCCAAAAAGAACGGCAACACTTGCTACCGCATCGCCATCTCATCTGCCGAGGTCAAGGAAGCTCTCGGCTACCTGCCTGAGTGGTGGCACCCCGAGACCGCCGACAATCGCATCAACGCCCTGCAGACGTTGGATGGCACGAACCGGATGGTTGCCCCGTACCCCTTGCGACATTACGAGTACATGAACATCTCGTGTCTCTTTCCCACGCGGAAGGACCGTGGAGATATTGAAGAGTCTTGGTATGCAGATGGTGATCGCAAGGAGCTGATCAGCACCTTTGATGACTTTTACGAGCCTATCCGAAAGATACTCAGGTAAGCCTGTTCCATCAACAACTAGAACCGAGGGCGCTGACGGCAATAGCATTGCCAAAGAGGTCAAGGTTTGGGACCTTCAGGACATGGACCCTCTCCCAAACTGGCACAGAGGACGCGCCATCGTCATTGGCGACGCCGCACACGCCATGACACCCATGCAAGGCCAGGGAGCCAACATGGCAATGGAGGATGCCGACAGTCTTCGGCTGTTACTTCTAGGCATGAAAGAGGATGATATAAAATCGGTGCTCGCCAAGATCGATGCGGTTCGACGACCACGTGCGGCAAGAGTGCTGCAGGACACTCGTCTTCAGGCTGATGAGATTACCATGGAAGAAAGGCTGGCTAATATGGACTACAATTGTAGTTACAACGGAGTGTATGAAGCGCTTAAGGAGCTGGAGTAGAGTGTTGATGATGACAGCGTGGATAGATTCAGGGAGACCCTGGAGGCCTGCTTGCCTCGTCTTTGAGGTGTTTTACTTCAACGCACTTGCTGTGCTCTTCTTGTAGGGCACATGCTAGAAAAGCTTGGTGGACTGACAGGTTTCAAGATGGATTGTGTATTTACGGATTGGTCTCGTATCAACGAATTGAACAATCTCCTCTCAAATTTCCAAGTATCGATCCGCTTGATATCAAGAGAATTACCCTTCCTGACTATCTGATTATAAGACTCCGTCTAACCATAGGCAGATGTCTAAAAAGCCGCTTGTCTCTACCACACCTGGCTTGATCAGTGATGAAGTCATCACCATAGTCACACGAGTCTGTCGAGGCCGAGTCGCAGTCGGAATTTGTGTCATCTCCATCCCCAAAGTTCATATCGAGGGAGTTCCTTTCGGGTGAAATTGCGTCGGCCATGGTGATGACCTCGAATGTGCTTTCGTCAAGTCGCTCAGAGTTCTTGTCTTTCCCCTTGCCAAGTGCTTGTATATCAAGCATCGCCCGCTTGGCCGCATCAAGAATAGCTGCGTTTCCCTTCCTGAGGAAATCGAGGAAATCTTCGTAGTCATCAAAGATGTCGTCATCATCCTCAACAGCCTCTTCATTCCCCTCACTAAGGGACTCGTCTGTCTCGTTAAGAGGCCCCTCAACCTCCTTACCTTGCGTTGTAGCTTCCGGAGTACTCCTTGAATTGCTACTCACACCATGTGGCCGCATAGGATAGGTCCAGGAGCCATCCCAGGCCTGTGATGATTTCTCTTGAAGCCTCTCCGCTCTCTCTCGAAGTCTTTTTGCCTTTGCAGCTCGACATCTCTCCACTGCTTCAGCCTGTCGTCTTTCTTCATCCAGCTCAAGTTGCCTGACTTCTTCGATCGCCCACCTCATCGAAGGCTTAGGGACGGCCTGCACCTGGCGGATTGCCTCTCTGTCTGTTCTCGGTATTCTTTCCACGTATAGTTGGTGCACGTATCCCACTCTCTCGTAGACATCGCTGTTGGGGCGCTCTGGATCATCCACCTTGACTAAGATGACCACAAAAGGTGTTTTGTAGAAGCTTGTCGGTATGTGAAGTATGAGAGCCTCCCAGCGCTTCTCGTTGCTTTGCATTTCAGATAGTATCGCGCAAACCTCTTTGTGGTGTTCCTCCGAAAGAGGGTCGAACACGAACCGACCTTTAAGCCTGTGCTTTTCTTCGCCGAGCTCGACCAGTGCCTTTCCAAGTACGGGGTCAATGACCATCGCGTCTCGGAGAGACCATCCGTCCACATCCAGGTGCTGTGAGGGCTCACAGGTATAACCCTTCTTGAGATACTGAGAGATTGGTGCAACTCGTCTGTCTACATCTTCGATTGAGACGGCAAGTTCTGAGCTGATCCATTCCTTTGAAGTCTGGGTTGGCCACGTCGTAGGCTGAAACTCAACTGAGCCATCTGCACTGGCCCAAGACCATGTTGGGAAGTATGTGCGCCGCTGCGATGTCTTCGTGGCCTCAGAATCGCGCCTGGAGGCTTTCCAAGCTAGTCCGTAACAGAAGACTTGGGAAACAGACTCAATAGAATCTTCGCTGAGCCTGGATACGTGGGTACGAACTTCCGAGCTGTCTAGTGGACGCGGAGATTCCGCAAATGGAACTCCCCACAAGAACGCTGCCTGCCCCCCTGAACCTTGGGTGTAAGTGCTCATTGTGGCCTTGATGGCGTCCAGGACATCATGGCCGTGTGTCAAGTCACGCTTGGAGAAGGCTTCAATGTGGTTCCAGATGGACAAGTCACGTATGGGTCGCTTATCGACTTGCCAAGAGACTGGCTCGGTGAATATTTCGGATTGTTGACCTTGGGTACAGTGGAACAACACTTGATGAGAGGTGAAGATGAGCTGGCGGGGTGAGAAGAGTCCCTCTTGATAACTATGGGGAGTTAGCATTCGCTCTTATTGTCGGGGTGATTCACTTACGTCCATCCACGAGTGTTCCACTTGCACTGAGATGAGGGCGGGAATGGCTCAACTGCAGAGACGAGGAGGCGTCCGTTGATCTCCGCATGGGCTTGCTCTTGTCGATCTCTCCACCAGACACCAGGCAGTCCATGCCACGCATGTATACCTGCTACCGCCACGATGGTGAACAATGCGTTTTGATAGATGAGGTGCATCTGACAGAGATGCTCCTGGAGGATTCTCTCGCCGCCTTGCGGGATGCAGTACCTGTTCAAATTGTTAGTTTAGGCAGCGGACTGTTGATAGAAAAATGCATACCTGTCTACCCATAGGTACCGATATCCCATCTGGGTCACCACTCGCATGGCATCCTCGACGACCCAGGGGACTGGTGGAAGTTTCCCCTTCCGAAGCTGGCTGTCATCGAAGGGCTCTTCATCGCGTTCTCCCCAGACATAGCTCAGTGCGACGAAGGAATCTTTGGGAGCAGCTTTCTTGAGCCTCCTCGTCTTGCAGTCAATAAAGCAAAGGTTTTTGACCGGGACTCGGCCGGCAGTCCAACTGCATGCCAAATGGTTCTTCTGGCACTCTTCCAGGAAAAGACGCAAGAGGCTGTAGTTTATGAGTTCATTATGCACTCAACGGGCTGGTGACGGAATACTTGGGGTTGAAAAGGCTGGGTAGATGCTGCCAAAGTATGAAAGGACTTGTGCGTCTGGGGTTTTCTTTTGTGCGACCTTGAGGGCGATGAAAGTCCCTTTCTCGAGTTTCTTAACTGGGAGTGCAACAAGGGATTTGGCCTGGGATTTGGCACGCGTATGGCTGGCTTTGAAGATATCCGCTCTGTCCATGTATTCGGATGACTCTGAGTGGCCAATAGAGTCCCTATTCCTCTCAAGGGGGACCTCAACAGCGAGGAGGAGGTATGGCTGTGGTTCGTCATTTTGCTCACGGCCCACCTGCTCACAAAGATCGCATCTGTCGTGATACGACGCAAGATCCTCGTTACAGAAAGGTCTGTAGACAGCTTCGGCGATTAACCGGCAGAGGCCGCAAGCTGACTTGCGCTGCTCTTGGGGAACATATCCAAGCTCGATGACGAGATGAGGCGTTTCGTATCCACCTGAAAAGACCTTGTTGAGGTCAATGTCTGAGCACCTCTGGCAGAGTTGATCCTTATTCGACGCCATGGTAGAAGCTGAGTTGGGCACTTGTGAGGTGTGAGAGTAGTTGACAGGTTGAGAGACAAGGCTGAGTGAATTATGAAGTTGTGTGTTTGGTGGTGTAGATGTGATCCTTGCAACCTTTGCCCTTTTATGGTTAAAACAATCCAGCCCGGCAGAGCTATCATATGCAGATTTATTAACTGGACATTGAGTATTAAAGTTCATCTTGTCCGGCCTGACTCACGCCGGGTATAGAGAAACGTAGTGGGCTTGAGACAGAGTTCAGGCAAGATCCGGCCGCATACTACGAGAGGGTCATCGGAACGTAAAATTAAGTAGCAAAATAATATTCTTGCAATGGGGTAGGCAAGAAACTGGCTATAATATCAAATTACGGCGACTATTATAGATCTAGGAAGTCAAAACTCAGCCCTGTCCCTCGCTAAGTACTGCTGTCCCTGCAGGAGCATTAGAATTGTGCTGGAAGACTGCAGTCTCGGTTGCATCATTCCTGACAGCTGATCAAATGGGGTTAATCATGTCGACGGCTATACAATAACCGTATGCTGTGAAAATCTTTTGGCAGTTGTTCGGACACTTGTATGGTCCCGAGCGACATGGGAGTCCCGCATATCGTGCCAATGTGTAGTAGCTATTTCATTGCTACCTCGCTATGCGTTGATGACTTGTTCAATAGTATTATAGTAAAGTTCTATACATTTTCAAGTTGCGATGGTAATACCTCAACTCACGTCGCCTAGCGTCAAAGTAACTCGACCTGACGCTGGTTTGCTGGGATACTTCAAGGGCCCGCTACATCCTAGACGTTGCGGCTATGTAAGGAGAAACCTGAAGTATTAGGGTCCTCAAGCCCGGGCTTCAGAGTCAAAGCCGGTATCTCGTAGTCCCCGCCATTCTGTCGCCGATAAGCAATGGGCTTTGCGGTGGACAAGGTTCGCATCCTCTCACGAAGCTCCTCAGCTGCCTCTTGGAACTGTTCATCGGTTGCTCGATCCGTTTTGTACATGGCAAATGACGGCAGAACCTCAACGCCGGTGTAGTAAAGGGTTCCGTGGGTTACAGGGTATAGAAGATCCTCGAGCGGTCCACCAATTCCTCGCGCAGAGTAGTGTTCTTTCATGCCTCCGACTGTCAGGACTACCATACCGCGTTTCCCAAGCAGGACTCCTTCTCCGTATCGATCGCCCCAGTGCTTGTCGCTGTGCTCCCCGACACCATATCCGAATCCAAGGGAAAGGACCCTCTCAACCCAACCTTTCAGGATGGCAGGCATGCTGTACCACCACAAAGGATATTGGAAGATGATGAAATCAGCCCACTTCAACTTTTCTTGTTCTTGCTTCACGTCGTCGGTGAGTGTGCCTCCGTAGGTTGCAACGGCTGATGCCTTTGTCACCCTGAGACGTTCATCGGCAGGTTGTTGTGGAAAGTCGTCGCGGTTAACTTGGGCCTTCCATCTCATGGCGTATAGATCGGAGACCTTGACTTCATGACCTTGGGCCTCTAGTTCCTCGACTGCAACTTTAAGGAGGGAGCCAGTGAGGGACTGTGGCTCAGGATGAGCAAAGACGATAAAGACCTTCATTTTGGCAATTTTGGCGTTTGGATCTGTGTAATAAGGCTGGCAGTTGCAAAAAATAAAGAAAATTGCTGAGCATACCAAACCCTTCCTTTTATATTCATCAGTTGTCATGACGTGAGGGCAAACCGTGGGTCTCTGGTCAATTCGTAGATCAGCCTATCAGAGACTTGACCGAACGAACCTATCAGGTCTCCCGTAGACATCCCAAAGCTGGAACAGGACCCAGCTGACAAAAGGATCGAGCACAACGTTTGTGCAAAATTCTTATAAATCATCAGATCATGACGGAAACCGCGCAAGTGTGGCGTGATCTGACAAGAGCCTATTGCGTTTAACATCGCAAGATAAGCTCGCTTAGACGAAAAGCATGCGTCAGGCTTGCGTTGAAGAAGCAGGCAGACGTTTTGCTCGCAAGTTTATTTCCGAATATTGTACGCGTCTACAGGGGTTATTTAGAGCACATGATAGATCGGCTTAACGATTCAACCGATCCAACTAACTGGGATTGGTCTGCTTACCGCCCACAATCGCCCCAAGAATCTCAACTCACCATCAAATCTAGGGCCCGGAAAGACTGGCCACGTTTCAGCCTTGATGGCGACAAATGATAGTTTCGCACCACCACCAACCTTCAATGTCTTTCCCCAGAGTAGTTTCTTCCAGGAGCGCAGAGCGCCCGCACTACCCTCGCCGGCCGAGATTAGAGCCCTGAACGAGGCGTCCTGCCACTACCGTGCCACATCCTTGAACCGTCCGCCGCCCGTCCTTGTCCCATCCCTGGGACTAGCCGTCAAGTACGGAGCCGACGTGACTATCGCCGAGGTTGAGACTCAGGTATCGATGCGTGAGAAACTAAAAGGCCGTGTCCCAATTCCCGAGGTCTTCGGCTGGGCTGAAGATGGCGGACAAAAGTTCATATACATGTCTCTGATCGAGGGCGATACTCTTCAGGCAAGATTTGGTGCCATGAGTGAAAGCGAGCGGCAGGCTGTCTGTAAGGAGCTAAGATCTATGGTGGACGCCTGGAGGACTCTGACACAGGAATCAGACATATTCATTGGTAAGTTGTCAGGCGATTGCCTTCTTAGCTCCCATTTGCCCTAACATAAATAGGGAGCATAGGGCAGCGCCCGCTAAACGACATCTTCGTCACTGGCCAGCTAGATCGCGTGGGTCCCTTTCTCGGGGAAGATGCTGTGCAAAGGTTCCATGACACATGCGGAATCGACATTGGTGACGGCGCTCTGATTGCTTTTACCCATAACGACCTGTGTCCCCCAAATATACTCATATCACATGGCCCTAACCCAAAAGTCGTGGGCATTCTTGATTGGGGCCAATCAGGATGGTATCCTTCATATTGGGAGTATTGCAAGGCAAGGCGAGTAGGTGTCGTGGATGAGGCATTCACTTTGGCCCTTCAGGAGGAATGGCATACCACCTATCTGCCTGAGGTTATTGATACGGTGGATGATGAGAGCTTTTACCACCCCTGGCTGTATTTCATGTTGTCAAACATCTGAGGCTGTTGCTCAAGTAAGCATAGGATACTATACTGATTTTTATCATCAAGTGAGGACCTCAACTTAGTAGTATCAAGCAACTTATGCATCACGCTGTCCTTGATCCCCCTTTACCCGAGTAAGTTGGTATTTAGTTCTCTTCCTTAGCTCTACCCGATTTTCCTCCAAACGTTCCAAGCCAGCTGAGCGTTAAGCTGGTGGATAGGCAACCCGAGATATCATAGGCCTTGGGGAGCAAAGGTGTGAAAAGGTCGACATGATTTCTTTCAATACGAAGCTGTCTCTCCAAGGACCCAAAGACAATCCATCTTGTTCTGCCAAGATTCTTTCGCCTGCTGAGATGTGGCGACGCGCACTGTCGCTGCGGTTCTGAAGGTCGTCGCAGACGGTGAGCAAAACGCAGGCAATGAGTACGATGATGACGTCGACACTCTGGGAATGACTCAAAATATGCAGGGCCCTGCTGTAGTGGGCAAGGAATGGGACGTTGTTGCTGAAGCTCAAGTTTGACGCTGCAATGACCAGGTGCTTGATGCTTTCGTTAACGTAGCTGGCCTGCAATACGACAATGCCCCAGAATCCCTCTGTGCCATAGCCGGAAAGCATCGGGGCATAAAGCTCGCTGAACATCTGAAACGACTGCCTTGACTTTGCAGGACATGCGCCAGGGGTTGAGCAGGACCCTGAGCTCATGACAACTATCGAGACTGCCTCCAGCCTGGGCTTGGGTGCGGGATAGCCGTCACATTTCCGACCAGTGGAGGTACAACGGTTGCAAGATGGCTTCTTCTCATCGCACTTGACACGTCGGATCCTAAGGAAGTTAGATGCTCCGGAGTTAACCTGAGGTGTGTCTTGACTGGCGGCTTACCTACAGGTGATGCACCCGTTGTTGCTCCGCCTGTGCTTCAACGGCGCGCCGCTGCATTCTTTGCCCGTCGAAGCCATATCATCGGTTGTCTGTCAAGGGGAAATCGGCTGTAGGTTTTCACCTCAGCGGTGTGCAATGGATTATTGCTGTGTGGTCGAAACTCGGAGATAATGTCGTCCTTCCGGGCACCCACAACTCAACCTTGATTGGCCTGCTCGGTAACTAGCGACTAGCGTTAACTGGGGATGCATCAAATGGGTGCAGAGTCAACGTTGATTGGCCAGGGCGTTAACAAGATGTTCGTTGTGATTGTATACAAGGTATGAGATGTATTTGCAAGGATGATCTCGTAGATGAGAGCTCGGATTTTACTGCTAGGCTCTCCTAAGACCGTTGTAAGATTACAAATGCATCATGCTTGGCGGATGAAGCTCAATGAACTGTCTGGTGATATGGGATTATAAAGTGTCTAGATGCTCAGGGTCAAATCGTAACATTGACTATCATCGTACTCAGTATCACAACCTCGAGCAGTTACTCAAACATCTCAACTCAAATCATTAACCAAGTTTGTTCCCATTCAAAACACCATGGCCTCCCAAGATCTTCCAATCTCCCTCAAGAACAGCTTGGATGCTACCAAGGTGGACTATGCTCAGCTGGGAGCATCCGGACTGCGCGTCTCGGTTCCAATTCTCGGATGCATGTCCTTTGGCTCCAAGAAGTGGCATCCCTGGTTGATCGAAGAGGAGGAAGCCCTCGAAATCCTCAAGGCTGCCTATGACCGGGGCATCAACACCTGGGACACCGCCAACATGTATTCCAACGGCATCTCCGAGGAGATTCTCGGAAAGGCAATCAAGAAGTTTAACATTCCCCGCCACAAGCTTGTCCTTATGACAAAGTGCTCCGTCTTTGTCGGCGAGGATCTGGAAGTCGTGGGTCCTGCTCATGGGCAGTACATGGCCCAGAGCAAAGACTACGTCAATCAGGGAGGCGAGTAGACCTTTATCTTGGACTTTAGGTCTCTATACTAACATCTCAGGCCTCTCTCGCGCGGCTATCTTCAACGCCGTCGAAGCATCGATCGCTCGATTGGGAACTACCTATATCGATATCCTTCAAATTCACCGCTACGATGACTCTACTCCGCCTGAAGAGACAATGAAGGCGCTCCACGACCTCGTGCAGAGTGGCAAGGTCCGCTATCTTGGTGCAAGCTCGATGTGGGCTACGCAGTTTGAGAACCTGCAGCATGTAGCTGAGCGCAACGGTTGGACCAAGTTTGTGGCGATGCAGAACTACTATAATCTGTGCTACCGCGAGGAAGAGCGAGAGATGAATCGCTTCTGCAAGGAAACTGGCGTGGGAATTATCCCGTGGTCGCCTCTTTTCGGCGGTTTGCTGGCTCGTCCGTTCGGTGTCCAGGACACGGAGCGCTCCAAGATTCCGTCTCCTTTTGGCTCAGCAGTCACTCCAGCTGATGAACAGATTGTCAAGAGGGTGGAAGAGGTAGCCAGTAAGAAAGGTTGGAAGATGGCCCAGGTGGCTTTGCTTTGGCTTCGGAGCAAGGGTGCGATTCCTGTTGTCGGTCTGACCTCCATCTCCAAGGTCGAGGAGGCTGTCGAGCTGCGTGGCAAGGAGCTAAGTGCAGAGGAAGTGGAATATATGGAAGAGATGTACATTCCCAAGCCTATTGCAGGACACTTTTAGACTTCGTCGTCTTACTAGGTAGCTAGCTACTACCTCGGGCGATCGCTTATGCTTTCCGGTATCAATAACAGCCGCTCCTAGCTTAAAGCCTCAGGCCACACGTTCAAGTAAGCATTTTGGTCAGTCTGACGTGAGATGTGAGAACCGGGTTGGCTCCAGCGCGACTTATTGCGTCTGGGCAGAGACTGGCGAAGAAAGCCCCGTAGATGGTTGCAAGATAATCTTACATCTCTATTGGCTAGTGGCCCCGTTGCTGCCTACAATGCCCCTCTCCTTTTTAACCTCACGTCTCAACTTCTTAAGTCTCTTTTCTTTGTCAACTTCTCTTATCATCATAGTCTTAAACCATGAGCATCCATTATCTTGAACGCATTGAATCCGGCAACCAAGATGGCTTGTGTCTGTGGATTCGCTGGAACAAGGCACGAATGGTTGTGCACATTGATCCATCCCTAGCCGGGAACTTGATGCAGGATTCTCTAATCAAGGAGTACGAAGACGCGGTTTGTAATAGCCAGAAAGAAGAAGACGCCATGACGGATAAGATCTTGGATATCATCGTTGAAGTTGGGAGATCAACCTTTGACCACAATGTCCCACCCAAGGACAAGGACGCTCCCCCGCCGTCCCTACATTCTCTCATTTTCCCAGACGAATTCACATTTCTCCTTCACACGCTACACAAAGATGGAGAGTGGATCCTCGAAACTAGTGCCCAGACCCCCGATCTCTCATTGACGGGAGCACTGCCACTCGATCTTGAGCTTATCCAGGGTGCGGATCTGCCCACATTCTCGACCAAAGACATATTTGTGGTGGATGAAATCATCAGCGATGGACGTGTCTCTCGTGTTCTTGTGGGAGATGAAGAAATGTGCGCCAAAACCGCGATTCATCTGCCAACTGATTCTCTCCAAAAGGAGCTGGAAAGTCTTTTGAAGATTCGGGCCTCCAAATATGCCGACACTATCCGAGTACCAAGAATTCTCGGTTTCGTCAAGAGTCCAGCCCATGGCAATATAATAGGGTTCCTAAGTCAGTACATTCCGCCACCCGACGTTCTCTCCCTTGTTAGTCTCGGAGATGTTAGGGCTTCCTCGTTTGCCGCAAGCAGGAGGAAGAAGTGGGCGACACAAGTGAGAGAAACTGTCGAACGGTTACATGAGATAGAAGTCGGATGGGGACATGCGGTGCCTTCAAATGTCTTGATCCATAATGATACTGATGATGCGTGGGTCATTGACTTTGATGGTAGATGGATGTATGACTTGGCGAAAAAGGTTGAAGGGGACAAGGAAGAAGTCGGGAGGATATTTCAGTTCTTGGAAGTTTGATACCACTTTCTTATTGTAACCAGGTCAACATTCTTTGTTTAAAGGATAGAGAGTTATGGATTGTCGAGTGATATATAGATATTCAGACGTCGCCTGTGAGTTGTGCAAGAGAGAGCCTTGACTACTTGTTATACGGCGGCCATATTGCCCAAAATATATACGTGAGAATGCCTTTGCTTCACATAAATACCTTTCTAAGCTTTTAGTACTTGTTCTGCACCTCAACAAGGCGCTGGGTGGCTGTCTCGGTCTTGTGGAACCTCCAAGCCTTGATCTTCCTCTCAAACAGCTCATCCAGCTCAGCAGCGGAACGACTAAGATATCCAATTAGCTAGATTCACTTTGATGATCGAAATTTCACTTACCCTTTGGTCTCGGGGATCAGAAGCCACATTCCAATCACGAAGGGCAGACCGACGCCGGCGTAGAACCAGCCTGTCTTGAAACCCCAGTTCCACTTGTGCTGGTTAACCATGTAAGGAACAAGAACGTTCATGACAATTCCGACAACGCAGGTGATGGCGGCGCCGAAGCCGGCGGTATAAGGTCGAAGTCGCTGGGAGGAGATTTCGCCGATGTAGCCCCAACCTGCAGCTCCGTTGGCAGTCATACCAATGTCTGTCACCGTGATTAGCTATGAATAGACTGAGGGATATAACAGACTCACTCCAGAAACAGGCAAAGAGCACAAAGATGTAGTCCATTGCCTTTGTCTTCTTGATGAGGCCAAGGACACCAATGACAGCGCAAGCGAGCATCTCCACCGTGGTTGATGTGCATGCGATCCATCTTCGGCCAACTCGATCAGCAACGAGGATGATAATGATGATGGTAGCGATGTTGATGCCAGAGGTGATACACTTGACAGTAAATGGTTTGGCCACACCTGCTTGCTGGAAAAAGTAGGTGCCAAAGCTAGAGAAGAGAGTAAGACCGAGGAACTGCTGTGAGAGGTTCGCCCACAGTGCTGTCACAGTGCGTCTGCCGTCGGTGCCTCGGAAGATGGACACCCAGCTCTGACGTTTCTGCTCAGCAGCCACGGCTTCTTCGTGTTCAGCAGCGAGAATCAGGACCTGGAGTTGCTGATCGATGTTGTAATCAGGCACCCTGCCGTGCAATTGCTGCATTGCCTTGCGGGCTCGCTCGTAGTTCTTCCTTCCAACACACCAGGCTGGCGACTCGGGCAGGAAGACATAGATGAGAAGCATGAGTCCGATCTGAGCCCATTGGGTGTAAATCGGAACCAGCCAGTCCATCTCATGTGTTTGGTTTAGAACGTTCAGTGCAACATGAGCAAAGAAGGTGCCGACAGTCCACCAAAAGCTATAACACATGAGAAGGCCACCGCGGATTCGCACTGGTGCAACTTCGGAGATGTAGATAGGCAGAGTTGACTGAAGGCAACCAACACCGATGCCAGCAAGCAGCTTGCCCACTAGCCAGACTGGCCAAGTTCGTGCGAGGGATTCAGTCATGACGCTCATAGCCAAGATGAACCAGTATGTATACATGGCAACCTTTCTACCAAATCGACTCGAGACGAAGGCGAGGGACGTCATTCCGATAACTTGACCGACGGACATGATGGAACTCCAGGCACTGAGGATAGGAGATTCGAGGAAGGGATTTCCTTCAGCGTCTTGCTTGGTGGCAAACTCGTGGACGAAACCCTTGTTGGCAACGATGCTGGCGTTCATACTGAAAGGTTGTCAGTTACTGCTCATTAGAGGTGAGTGATGTCTTACCCGACTTGGAAGCCATCAGTTGCAGCGCTAAAAGCCGCAAGGAAGCAAACCGCCGTGGCGACCTTGAACGTCTTGACAGTCTCCCACGGCGTCAGATGCTCATAACCAGATGCTGCCTGACCTTTGCTGGCAGCATCTACAGCGGCTTCAGACTCCTTGAGGCCCATCTCGATGGGAGCCTCTGCGTGCTCCACGTTTTCTGTGTCCTTGGGAGGCGCCATGGTGAAGGATGCAAATGCGGGGAAGGTTGATGTAGAATCCGGGGATTTGGAGACAGGAATGACTTCCCCATGGCTTTAATAGTCAACAACTCGGTCGATAATAAAGCGAGAGACGAAGTGTCTAGCTGAATGCGGAGGTGACTTGGGTATATCTACCAAGCACAAAGTGGAGGATCACCATGGTTCCGGTATGGTCATCAAATGAGGTGGTGATCCGGTCGGAAGTCAAGCCATTCCGGGGTCTGGGGAGCCCGAGGGTCTTTCCCCAGCTTGACACTCCCCGCATCAACTGGTTTGCGGGAAATGGCGGAGAACTAGGGGGAGGCTGGCTAGACGACGTGGGGCAGTGGCTGCAGGGCATCAGGACAGACCAACTCGTCTATTGCCACGAACTGATTGGATAAAGATGAATAGCTTCGCTGTTGTTTGTCCCGAGATTTGAATTTTCTGTCATAATCGGTAAAAGAGTGTGGTTCAGCCGTTGGCCCGGGTAGTTGGGAGCGGAATGGCGAGAACGGAATAATATCACGGAATAAATGCCACGGAGTAATACCACGGATTAAAGAGCATGTAGCGAAATTATAAGAAACCACCGTTGGAAGCGAACTGAAAGAAGTGAAGGTGATGGATGATGCTTCTCTTGAACGGTTCTCCAACTGTCTGCTACTTCAATCTTCATCTCCGCCGTCAGTGGAGTCTGGATAGCCTCGGTTAGGATGTGGCCCCAACGTGACCCGCGTGATGGATGCACCACCGTTTGGATCTGGAGCTCAAGAGCGGAGAGAAGTGCGAAATGAAGTGACCCTTGTACGAGATGTCCAAGTCAAGAGACTTGCGTTGTGCTTATCCAGGAATGACCTGGTAAGCTCCAGCTGAACCCGCGTACTCGTACTGATCGCGAGACTTGGCGTTCGGTACGTGTCACGCCCTGCTGGCCTTCAAAAGTAGCGAGCTTAGGGGCCCGACGGCTTTTATCAAGGTTCATTACGGTAGAAATCGAGCATATGACTAGACTATGACTGGATCTCAACCTCTTGTGTACTTCTTTTGTCTACTATCAAAGATTGTTCTACCAGGCCGGAGTAATTCTACCGGAGCCAGATCTCTAAGTTACGACTTGCTTCTATCTGCTAACACTAAGCGAATCCCAAAATTTCCCAGCTGCCAGCTTCAAATCTTTCCGTTCGTCTTCTGAGATCGACGTTTGCGAAATGTTTCGCGGAGGTAGCGCGACGAGTCTTTGGGCGTGCGCTTCAATGTCGAAAAGTCAACGTGAGTAATTCCGAACCGTGGCCCGAAGCCAGCAGACCATTCTTCGAAACTGTTAGTGCTGGTCATGTTTTAACGATGGGAGGCAGAAAACGTACCAAAGTTATCCATCAAAGTCCAGACGTAATACCCTTGCACGGGCACACCATCCTCGTAGATGGCTCGGGAGATGGCATCAAGATACAGACCAAAATATCTCGTGCGGAACTTGTCGTCCACGGCTACCTGGACGTCATCTTCGCCAGGACAAGGGCAACCATTCTCTGTAATGATGACGGGGAGTTGGTATCTGTTCCACACCCAGTTCAGTAGCTTGCGAAATCCTTCTGGCGCGACGCGAAGCCAATTTGTACCTGAGACTGGACCAATCTCAAGACCCGCGTGGTTGACGGAGCCTTCTTCAATGTTTCCCGTCCAGTCATCATCAGCTGGGGGATCTGGGAGTGCTCGGGCGTACTTTGTTGAGTAGTGGTTCATGCCGTAGAATGCGTTGACACGGCTCGTGTCTCGCAGCAGTTGGCGCTCCTCAGACGTAAACTCTGGCAACCTGGAGCCGAGATACTTCCTCATGGAGGCGGGATAGTCTTGGCCGAGAAAGACAGGGTCGCCGAACCATCCGATGTAGAATTCTAGCCGTCTTTGTGCAGCGTCAATGTCTACCTTTTTGTCCGAGTAGGGCTCGTAAAAATGTCCGTTTAGAACAATAGAGATGTCACCCTTCTGGGAAGCAAACTCCTTGCTGTAAATCTGCACGACTTCAGCGTGGGACAGGATGAGAGTGTGTCCCACCCGCCATGGCTCCGTTTTTGTGTCGTTTCCGGCAGCAGCACATCGTCCAGGCGCAAGCACGCCATTGTGATGAGCAAAGATAGATGTGATGTAAGGCTCATTGAAGGTGACCCATTTCTTGACTCGATCGCCAAACCGCGAGAAGCAGAGTCTCGCGTAACGGATGTAATCGGCTTTAAACTCTTCCGTGTTCAGAAATGCGCCGTATCGATCGTAGATACCTTGTGGAGTATCCCAATGATACAAGGTCGCAACAGGCTCAATTCCTTTTGCAAGGAGCTTGTCGATGAGTTCGTTGTAGAACGCGATTCCCTTTTCATTGATGGGATCATCACGACCGCCGAGTGGGATTAACCGGGACCAAGAGATGGAGAAGCGATACACGTCGACGTCAAACGACTTCATTAAATCGATATCCTCTTGGACGCGATTGTAATGGTCACACGCTATGTCGCCGTTTTGGTTGTTTGTCCGTGACGGGGTGAGATGCGTGTACGTATCCCAGATGGACGGACCCTTGCCATCCTGTGTCACCGCTCCCTCAACCTGGTATGCGGCCGTAGCGGTGCCCCATTTGAAGTCTGGAGGGAGGGGAAGATCCTGGACGGGCAAGTCATGACCGGTTGACTTGCTGTACGATGTGACGACATCGTCAGCTAGGAACATGGACGCCTCGCTGGCCATTGTGAAAGAGAGGAATAACGTGGTGTGAGTTGACCTACCAACAGACAGCCCAAACCTACTTCGTCTTTTATAGAGCACAAAAACACATCATCAAGGATCTTTACACCCAAACAGCCTATCTCGCCTGTCTCACACCATGCTGAGGCTGTCATGGCTTCTCCACAGGGCTAACGCCCCTGGTCGAGTTTCCCGACACGTTTCCCGACAGGTTTTCCGCCGCTAATGCACATGGTCAAATTCCCTGTCATGCGGAGTCTGGAGGATCGCCTTGGAAAAGACGGAATATTTAGCGTAGCCAAGACTTGTTTCCAGGCAGGTAATTACTCCGATAGGATAGTCCTTCCGATTAATCAGCTAACCGACTGCTGATTGACCATTAACATTGGCTAATATGCATCGTTGGTTCGGTGTTTCTCCGTGGCCTAGTCAGAATCCATGCGTGTGTACATGAGGGGTTATCTTTGACACGGGATCACCAACGTCGGCCTACAAAAGAGTCAGCTCGCGTTAATTGCTCCCGAACCTAGTCATACGGTGGTTTCCGCGGAGAGCACCTGCGAGGGATTAAATGAGCGAAGTTCGATCAAGGGTGGCTCGCAACGACTGTATAGCCAGGGCCTTGACACTGCTGTCTCGTTCCAGACCACATCACAAAGATGGCGTCCGTCGTTGACGTTCAGTTTGAGCACTACCATGCCCCAAACACACTGGGTGTCCAAAGCTCTGCGCCTAGGATCTCGTGGAAGATCAATGACCCAGCAGGCTCATTCAAGCAAGCCTGCTATGAGATCGAGGTCGGCGACGGCAATGCCAACGCACAGCAACATCTTGTCTTGACTGTGAAACGAGCGTCGAGTCTCTCAAGCCTCGTTCCATGGCCGTTCGACCACACTCTCCGTTCGCGGCAGAGGATATTCATCCGAGTAAGGCTCTATGATGACAAGGATAACATTACTCCTTGGAGCGAACCTGCGCTTCTCGAAGTTGGCCTTCTTGAGCGCCAAGATTGGCAATGTCAGCGTATTGCTGCCCCTTGGGGCCCCGGTACTTCTGAACCAGACCCGGAACAGCTTTATCGAAAGGAGTTTCAGCTTTCAGGTGAAATTGAGAAGGCCAAGCTCTACATCACATCTCAGGGCGTTTACGAAGCTGAGGTCAATGGGCAACGCATCGGCGATCACTTCCTCGCTCCCGGATGGACTGCCTACGACAACAGACTACAATACCAGACATACGATCTCACTCCGTCCCTTGTGAAAGGCTCAAACTGCATCGGTGTTCGCCTTGCTGAGGGTTGGTTCTCTGGTCGCATCGGCTTTGAGGGAGGCCATCGAAACATCTGGGGTCCTCACACTACTCTTTTGGCACAGCTCGAGATTTTCTACACCAACGGTCATTCTGAGATTATCGTCTCTGATGGTTCTTGGACTGTGACCAAGGGCCCTATCAAACTTGCCGAGATTTATGATGGAGAAAAGTACGATGCGCGAGATGAGATCGCATTTTGGTCGACTCCTAAGATGGACAAGACAGCCTCCAAATGGGAACCTGTACTGGTTATGGAGGGCTTACCTTCAGAGATCGAGCTCACAGCTGGTTACGGAGAGCCTGTCCGCTGGGTCGAATTAATCAAGCCGTTGGAGAAGATCACCACACCATCCGGAAGTACCATTCTCGACTTTGGCCAAAACCTCGTTGGGTATCTACGCCTTCGAAACATCAAAGGCCCTCGGGGACACAAGATCACGCTCCGCCACGCCGAAGTCCTAGAGAATGGAGAACTCGGAACACGTCCACTCCGCATCTGCAAGGCGACCGACGAGTACACCCTGAAAGGCGATGAGAGTGGTGAGACTTACGAACCTCGATTCACATTTCACGGGTTCCGATACGCCGAGATTGATGGATGGGTTGGCGATTTGAGCCTAGAATCAGTCGAGGCTGTCGTCTGCCATACTGATATGAAGCCCGTGGGTGAATTCGAGTGTTCTGAGCCCTTGCTCAATCAACTGTACAAGAATGTCGTCTGGGGAATGAGAGGAAACTTTCTCTCCGTTCCCACTGATTGCCCTCAACGCGACGAGAGACTCGGGTGGTCTGGTGACCTCGCACTCTTCGCCCCAACCGCGACTCTCTTGTACGACTGCTTCGGCATGTTGAAGAATTGGCTGATAGACCTGGAGCACGATCAAAATGTGCTTGGGGGAGTACCGCCAATGGTTAGCCCCAACTCAACTATCCCAGATCCTATCTGGTGTAGAAGAGTGCCTTGTGCAATTTGGCATGATGTCACGATTCTTGCACCTTGGGCTCTTTATCAAGAGACGGGGGATGAGAGTATCCTTGCCCAGCAGTACAATAGCATGACAACTTGGATGAAGGTTCTTCCACGAAAAGACCACTTATGGGATCCAAAGCCGTTTCAACTGGGAGTGAGTACAACATTTCACTTTTTGACCGTTCTTGCTGACCTTTCCAAGGACTGGCTTGACCCTGCAGCTCCTCCCGATGCTCCATGGAAGGGAGCGACAGACGCCAAAATGGTGGCCAACATGTTTCTCATCCAAAGTCTAGACCTGATGGTCAAGATATCAGCCATCCTCGGGCACAAAGACGACAGTGTCAAGTTCCAGTCCGAGTCTGAAGCTGCTCGGAGCGCATTCCAAGATGAATACGTCACACGCAACGGCCGTCTAGTCTCTGACTCCCAAGCGGCATATGCTTTGGCAATTTGTCTCAACATCTTATCTCCTGCACAAAAGAAACACGCGGCGGATAGACTTGCGTGGCTAGTGCGAAAGAACAACTTTAAAATCGGAACAGGCTTTGCTGGGACGCCATACCTCTGCGAAGCTCTTGCTTCCACGGGACATTTTCAAGTTGCGTATGCCGCGTTGCTTGAGGAAGGATGTCCCTCGTGGCTTTACCCCGTAACTATGGGGGCAACTACAATGTGGGAGAGGTGGGATAGCATGTTACCAGATGGTTCCATCAACCCGGGCGAGATGACATCGTTTAACCACTACGCCTTTGGAGCCATTGCCAAATTTCTATACGAGAGGCTTGCGGGACTACAGCGACTCGAGCCAGGGTGGAAGCGATGCCGGATTGCTCCCACCATTGGGGCAGAGTTTAGAAGTGCTTCGGCATCGCATATTACTCCTTACGGCAGAGTTTCCTGTTCTTGGGAGACATCACCAACGAAGGAGTCGTCTCAGAGCGAGAACATCAGGCTTTGGGTTACAGTTCCCCCGAATACTATTGCTGAAGTGGCCATTCCTTGGAGGAATGGGGAGCGAGCGGAAGTTGTAGGGCCCGGTGAGTGGGAGTTTGAGTCTGTTTTTGAAAGAGACAGCTCATGGCCAGTCTTGGCCTTGCCGCCAAAGTCTTAGTGATCACAAATATAGTAAGACAATAGCCAAGACTGTCATTTCTCATTACCTACCTGTAAGAAACCCTAGAACCGCCACTCCATTGGGCCGTCCATCCAGTCGTCTATCGGATCACGATATTCTCTAAGTTTTGCCCCTAACTTGTAAAGGCTCTCGAGGTCGAATCCCAGCTTTTCATCGCGAATTTCATAGAGTAATACCCATAGACATGTGGTGAGGATGTAGTGCCTTAGTTGCTTGAGATCAAGCTTTCCCAAGCGAATAAGAAGTGCATACCCTCCTTGTAAACAAATATATGCCACGTATCGCAATTCTTCATGGATGGTCCTTTGGCGGAATTGACAAACGAGATTGGAGTTCAGTGTCGAATCGACCATTGTAGCCTTACCAGTAGGAGGCTCGCCGTTGCATACCATTGCCGCTTACAAGTGCCAATCAACTCGTTGCACAAGCCGATGGTACTTTGAAGAGATGAAGCTGAATAGCGATCGCATTTCGATAGGGTTCCAGGGATTGTCTTGAAAGTGTATGAGTCTGGATGGTGATGGCCAATTGTAGAATAAACCATGACGATGTGACTCAAACTGTAAGAAGGTGTTCTTGAGTGTAAACCTTGCGTCCTCCGACAACATCGACGGGGTTCGTGTTATGGCATCGTGACTTATCTCCGACAGGTACCGTGCGATATAATGATTCGTCTCAGATATCAAACAGAAGAGGTCACAGAGAATAGGAAGTTTTCCCTGCCACTCTGCCGACTTTAGCAGTGGGAGTCTTTTGATCCGGTTGACTTTGGCATGGACCTCATCAGGGTTTAGGTAGGGAAGAAGATGCTGAATAGACCGAAGCTGAGTGATTGACGGTGCTATTAAGATTGTATATACATCTTAAAGTCCCTCCAGCACTAAGTCCAGGTGTGGCTGGAGTACATGGCGGCGGTGAACGTCGAAGTACTGAAAGGCTCCTGGGCAGGCTATGAGGAATGATCGGAGATCAAGAGGGGAGTTTAGCGTCCGAAGAATTTGGACCATAAGCTCGGCCGGTAGCTTTTTGAAGACGGACATTTGGTGATATCTGGAGAGAAACTGACCTGAACTCATCTGGATATAGAGGACAGTTAGTTGGTGTAGATGCTGCGTTTCTGTTTTGACAATGGATGAGACTGAGTTAATATAAGCTCTACATCTCATGAGTCATACAACGACGACGTAAGAACTGTTGAGCAACTTAAGCTTGCACATCTGTGCAGGTGACCCTTTGCCTCACGGGGAAATATGGACGCAAGGTTCAAATCATGCAGCGTTCTTCGGTTGTGTCTATGCCGACATTTGTCATTACCTCCTTGCAGGCATCACTGATAATAACAACAACGAGGACGAAAGCAATCAACACCCATGGCTAGGAGAAATCAGAGCCAGTCCTAGCATTTGGGGATAAGAAGAAGAGGGTTTGGTTATGTTGCCAGTGTGAGCACACTTGTCATACACCTGATTCTTTGAGTACTTCTCTCTTAGACAATGATACGAGATTGATTAAAACATCCCGAACAGATAGATGTGACTAACCTAAGCCCTAACTTCTATTAGCTCATGGGGTAACTAACTCGTCTTTGGAAGACCCATGGTGTACAAGCTGAGCCTCGAGTTAATCCACCGTTCAATGAAAGCCTGGATCTCATCACTGTTCTTCTCCATAAACATCATGTGTCCATTCCCATGAATTCCAACATCTCCGAGCTCTACATGCTCAGTCTTGGAGCAGCCAGCCTGCTTGAGGTAATTCGCTGTGCAATAATCGTAAGGCATATGATAGGAAGCTTCTCCAGTGACCATGAGAATAGGTTTGTCCAGAAGATTTACCAATTGACGGGGTTGGGGGTCAGCAGCTTGCAGTGTACAATCGCTATAGCCTTCTCCCTTTGACGCAACGCGCGTCTTGACGATATCGACAGTAGGGTCGGTGACAGCAGGCTCGTACGTGAGGGGAATGTCCGTTAAGCCCCATTGCCGAGGATTCTCGCCCCCAAAGACAAATATTTCATCAATGAACGGCGGCCCACCTGCTTCAAGCAGAATAAGGGCTTTCGCTAGTGTAGGTCGGGCGTCGGCGATGAGAATAGGCATGAAACTGCCTTGACTATGACCCAAGAGTATGACAGGCCGGCCGATCTTGTCTAGCAGAACCGCACCGGCAGCCTGAACAGCAGCTTGTTGATACGTAGTGTTGCCGATAAACTGTACGTTTGAGCTATAAAAGGCATCAAAGATTGGATCACCTCGGAGACCTGTGCCGGGCCATTGAGTGTGGTTCACAGCCTGGGGCCAAATGTTGAACTTGTGCGTGGCAGTGAATGCTTTCTCGATCGTCTCAGCCGGGAGGGTTAAAGGTTGCTTAGCTCCATATGAAGGCATCCACGCTGAACGACCGCGAAAGGTTTGATCGACGATGTATACTTCATAGCCTTGACTGATGAACTGAGAAGCCCAGCCGCGCCCGCCATCTGGCTTGTTCAAGAAATTCTCGGATCAACATTAGCACCATGACATTTTCAAGGGGGCTGTAATCTAATTATACTCACACTACCTGTCTGAGCTTGACCATGAATGAGGACAATAGGTGTGTCTTGGGTTGCACCACCAACCGGCAATAGTTTCTCAACATACATCTGATCACGAAAGATGTGACCCCCATTTCCATCGTCAACATATTCGCCGCCGACATAAAAATAGGCACGAATGGAAGGCACCTCGGCATCGGATCTGACATGTTGCGAAGAGGCTGCCACTAGAGAAGAGCTGATGGTCAAGGCAGCCACAGCCGCGGCCGCAGTAGCGAAATGCATCAGGGACGACTTGATTTGATGGTCTTTATCCGGATACGCGGTTTTTCGCAGTGTGACGATGGAAAGATGACCTTTCACGTGGATGAGATGAAGTCAAGAGGGGTTACTTTGTCGATCACAGGATATCACATGACATTGAAGTTTCGGCCCCCGAGTTGTTGAGGTGTTTGTCTCACTTTGACTGTCGTACAACCCGCTGTGCGATACAGCTGATTTCTAAACTAGCTTCTAATTGAGCTTCTTCTTTTGGCAGGAAACACAAGAGTTTGTGTAATATCGTGAGCTATAAGCTGAAAATTCCTCCAAAAGAAGGAATTCCTCGAGGAACTTGGGTGCCGCTGATGTCAACATTGACTTTTGCAGTACAGTACTTTGGTAGTCGTTCATTCAGCCCTGGACAATCTCCTTGACTCGAACCATATTGGAATAGTTACATGGCTTCACCGTTAAGCCACCGAGAAATTACATCTTCAAGCGTTATTCTTAGTGTAGACGAACTTCTGTCTTTTGAGGCGCAAGAGATTACTTCAAATACCAGCCCAAATAACCATGTGGCGTTGAGACGCTCGAGTAAAAAAAGAAGCAAGACCAAGACATACACGGAGCTGATCTACAGGACGGAGCCCTAGGATTCGACCTACGGCGTCGATCCCTCATATCAACTACGTGGCGCCTTTTGTCACCGAACGCAACACGCCGCACATCGACATGTCACCCTGACACCGGGGCCGTAATCATGCAGATACAATGTGACTGCGTCTTGGCACTGGATTGGCCTCCTGTACGACGGGAACTGGGAGGAGTTACATATATTGCTCGCCTCGTATCCACCTCGAATGCTCGCTCAGTGCTTACTCACGAGTCAGCATAATAAGCTCCGCGCTGGCTCGGCCGCCGTGCTGACACTACTGGAGCCTCATCTCTCGCCAAGGCGCAGCGGCGCAATCCTTGGCGGGGCCTCTAGTCTTTCCTTGTCGCCGGATGCTACCCTGGGTAGTGCGTTTATCCCAGGGGGAATGCTAAAAGGAACGGATTCTAACGTATTAAGGGATAAAACTAGTAGAAGGAATGACGAATACACGTGTATCTCATCCAGGAGGATGTCTTGCAGCAAGGCTCAACCTTGCCGCTAGCGCTTCAAGTGCCGGCACCGACGGGATGACGCGGGCCAAGGCGTCAGCCCGGGGGAGTCAACGTTGCTACTATCAACCTCCCCAGGTCTCGAATGGGACCCTCGTATCTCGCTTCTTCAATGGCGAGAAGGGACCCCAATTGACCCCATGCTCACTCATCCCGAACACCAGCAGATATGATATACGACAAAGTTCTTTTAATACCTTCCATTTGCAGCCTGCATGCATGCGGGTTTATCCGTATCAGACGCGGACGGAGATATGTAAGCGCCAATCTCGACCGCCATCGCATCCGATTCGTCTCTCGCAGGGATTGACAGATCCTCTAGATGCCGAGGTCCGTCGTAGCCCTATGGACTTTCAACATGTTCCCACCATGTTCAAGGATATCTGCGGGTGAATAACCGAATTCCCTGCTCGCCAAGCCGGTTTCCTCGATCTTTTCCGGCAATCCAGCTTCTAATCCAGGTCAAGTGTCTCTGCGCCAGGTAAACAAGCTTTTCTGCTGTGCTCAGCCCTGGACCAAAACTCAAAGCAGGAGGCTGTCTAGCGTGAATAACATCCCTTGCATATACCCCCCCAGGCAGATTTCGAGTCTGAAGAATCAATCAGTAAGTCTGAGACGGCTGTAAGCAAGATGGCCTCCGTGGAGCTGTCGAAACGGCCTCTCCACTGTGGCTCATTCCAGGAATGGTTGAGGGCATAAGCCCATGTTCCTCTTTCGGTCTGCAACGGGACCAGGGGGGGTACTTGCATCCGTTAGGCGAGCCGCTGCTACATGGAGCAGTAGAACGTCAGCCTCCGGCTTACCGGTCCTCTCCACGGCGGGAAGAGAACGAGGCTTGGGGTGTTCGAGGGGGAATCTTTATTTGCGGATGATTTGCAGTCCCGAGACCTTGCCCCCGGTGTTCTTGGCCGTTGAACTTGCGGATTACTCCGGTTTATACTAAACTATCGGGTTCCCTAGCCTTTGTTGGGTCAGAGAATCATCGAAAACTACCCACACCATGACCATGCTACCTGATCCGTTTCGAGTTATCGACGACCATGCGTCTACCATCACACCACCTGTGCCGCGTCCACAGAAACCTGTCCGACTGAGACTCGCTTGCGATGCCTGCACTGCGGCCAAGGTCAGGTGTAGCAAGACTCATCCTTGCGAACGGTGCATAGACAATGGGCAGGAGTGCTTTTACAGTGCTTCCCGACGGCATGGCAAGAGGTCTCGACATAGAAAGGCCGAGTCTGATGCTCAACGGTCTTCTTCGAGCGAAGTGCCGACGCCTGGAGCAATTCCAGTGCCAAACGGGATGAAGGGCATGTCTTATGGCTCCGAGTTCTCTTGGGAAGAGAGGGAGACAAGCCCACAGTTGTCGAGTTACCAAGCATCTACTCTGGGCAATGGTATGGGAAAACTCGACAACTGGGCATTCCACGACATTGACATGATGTTCGACTTTGACGACACGTCCTATATATCCCTGAACGAACCATGGAAAACAACAACCGGATCCCTCACGAGCCAACAAACCCTCAGCGGAACAATCACCCCTCCTGAACAGCACACAACACCTGCAGAGCAACCAACCAATGCTACCCCGACGCCGCCGATCGAGCCCCACGATCCCAAACAAGCACACGACTGCGAGGCTCTAGCTCTTGGCGTTCTCCGCTCGCTGCATCACCACAACGCAGATGGCATCTGCAAGGCACCTGCAGCAGGGAACGGCATGAACCTCGCCAAGCCGATGCCAAGCATCGACACGGTCCTGTTTGCCAACAAGGCTGCCCTGACCAATCTTATCCCCCTGCTCAAGTGTCCATGTGCGAGGAACCCGCATATCGCTCTTTTGCACAGCACCATTCTTTCCAAGACCATCTTTTGGTACCGTGTTGCTGTTACTGCGCGGTATCATGCCGAGGGGGCGGAATTACGGCCGATGAAGATACAATTGGGGATGCTAGATCTTGATGATGATGATCAGGCTACTCTGCAGCGAGCTGTGCTTCTTAGGGAGTTGCGCAAGGCGGAAAAGGTCATGGAGACGTTTGCTGAGTATTCTGCGAGTGAGGAGGAGGTACCGGAGTGGCATGCTACGGCTATTCAGAACATGAAGGAGGAGCTTCAGGAGACTATTCAGAAGATCAAGAAGGGTCAGGGAGAGTGGGCGTAACGTATACATGGGTGTTTGCATAGTTGGATAGTGACCTAGAATGGCATTTTTCGAAGCATTTTGGTTAGAGCAACAGATAGAGGAATGCGTGTCAAGGATAGAATTAGCACTTTTCAGATACATATCCCAACGGCCCTCAATTGATGCCAATTTCTACAAACCTCCCTATATCTTCTTCGCCAACTTCACACCCCCCAGCAAAATCCTCGTAACAGCATACATACACGCACCGGCCATCAAAATAACTCCGGTCCAAATCTTAATGTTAGTATACCCTCCATCATCGCTAGCAATAAAAGCGCCACCAATAGGGTTGCTGACAAGTGCCGGAATTGCAAGAACTCCAAACTGCATGCCATTTCTTAGCCCAATCTCACGAATGGGCGAAATCTGTGCCATGAGCGTTGGGCAGAGCGTAACAAATGCTCCGGAGCCAAACCCGTAAAGAGCGGCGAAAACAATTATGGCGGCATTACTTGATGCAGGAAGCCACAAAGCCAGAACCAAAATTGCGGAGAAAAATGCCATGATTGTTTGCGTGTTGTATGCGCCAAACTTGTCAGCAGCGATTCCAGGCAGAATCCGCCCAAAAAGACTGATTCTTGTCAGCATTTGCCTTACTGTCTGCATGTCTTAAAAATCTCACCTCGCTGCGTTGAGAATTGGAATGAGGTACTGCGCCAGGTTCTCGGACATGCCGAGTTGTGCAGCCTGCGCCGCAATGTAGTTGATTGGTACGAAAAGACCAAGAAAGTAGATGAATGCAGATGCGACCGTGAAGAGATAAGCACGCTCCGTAAAGGGCTTAAAGAAGCCTTTGAGGGGTAGAGGAGCAGACGACGGTGGCAGGCGTGAAACGATGGTCAAATTGGCGATGATGAGCAAGCCCAAGATCAGAAACGCGCAAGCTCGCCTGTACAAGTTAGTTTAGCTCTTGCTAGTAGTTTTTATTGGTTACTTTCATGGCCCATGGAAAGCCAATCTGCTTGATTAGGCGGTTAAACATGATGGGTAGGAAGACACCTCCGAGACTAGAGCCACCACTGACAAGGCCCATTGCAAGGCCTCTTCGCTTTTGAAACCATGTGGTTACACAAGCAACAGCTATCACTGGTTAGTCAAGGTGCTGGAAGTACTGCAGGCATAGAATAGGCACCTGGTGTAAAGAGGCAGCAGATCCCGATAGGACTGCAGATGCCCTGCGACAGGATAATCTGATAGTACTTTGTAGAAAGCGAAGCCATCATGAGTCCAAAGACATGCATGAATGTGCCGAAAGCCATTAGCCATCGCGGGCCGTACTTGTCGTAGATTCGGCCAACGACAAAGCCCTTCAAATCCCATGTTAGCTGTGGACTTGGCAGTCTTGATATTTGCAACTCACGCCGCCAAAGAGGATAGACAGTTCTAAGGAGGCAATCCATGAGATTGCACTAAGGGAGTAGCCTTTTAGATACTCCTCCTGGTAGTAAGCCTGGAAGACTCCGATGCCTGTTTACACATGAAATGTCAGCTCTTGAAAGTGCTCATATAGTCGAAGTGCACTAACAGTTGATCCATCCAAAACTGCAAATATTGGCAGCCCAAGCCCCAGCTACGACTGACCACGCTCGGAAGCCCCCATCTGGGAAATCATTCAGAGATGCTCCGCGGCGCTGGTCTTCAAGTTTCTGAGCCTCGGTCGATGGAAGGGTATCATTCGATGACCCTGATAGGTTGTTTACTGAAATTTGCGATGGATGCATGATTGCTTTGCAGGAAAAGTTGTAAAATTTTGGTAAAGAGCTTCTCAGTTCTTTGAAAGAACAAAATACGATTCCAAGCTCTCCAAGTCATGGATATGCTTATCCTCGGACACTCATATTCTTTCGGTGACCTCTCGGGGATACACAAATTTGCTCTGCCTCGCTTTTAGGTGTTGTGAGCGAGGCCGAGCGAAGATCATTTTCTCAATCTCACACAGCTGACTACCCGGGATCTAGAAGTGAGGGCGACGGTGAGTCGTAAAAATGTGTTACTATGCATGATGCAGTTACAGATCTACCATCTTGGCTATGTGTACTAGGTATGCATAGGTAGGCTCGGGAATTTTAGCGCCAAGCGTGCCAAGACATGGTTGATCATTAACTACCGGTTAGGTGTGTAAAACTGCCTGGACATCATCTTCGCAGTAAACATCTGTATAGTGGCATGTGATTGTTAATTGTGAAACGTCTTATCGCTGCAGTGAGATATGGCATTTCCTCTTTAGCGAGAATACGAATTGCTAAACAGTGCGTCGTGCAAAGGGCCCTGCAAAGGATCCAAACCCCAAGTGCAGAACCAACAGCCAGCGGGTAGTACGCCACGCTTAACCCCTCTCCTGCCTCAAACAGCCAACCAACATACACACAAACGCCCTATTCAGGCTCTGAAACTCGCGTCTTAAGAACAAAGGCGAAAGAGCCGAACAGAATTCGGCCTCGGCTTTGAGCCAGATTATCGCGATTGGTTTGTGTGGCGGGCACTCATGCGGGGAATCAGCCGGGCATCATCGGGTGTTGCAGCAGCGTACCGTAGAGCCGAAAATGGAACCCTGAGCCCCTTGCAGCGGGCGTGGCCCCCGCTGTAAATGGGCTGAGTTGGTGAGATTCAGTTGGGGAGTCGTCGCACACCGTAATCAAGTGAGGAGAATTGATACACAAGGTAGCAGACGTGTTTCTGTAACCAACAGATGCATTATTGGAATGCCGATCCTTGTTGTAGATGATTGCATCTCGAATACTTAAGTTGACCTGCTCCCATTGAAAGTGTCTCTCATTCAGTAACAACAACCCATAACACAATCACCCCACCACAAAACCACCACAAAATCACAAAATGGCTGCTGCAGTTGGCAAATACGTCTCCAAGCTCGCCGGCAAGCGCGTCCTCGTCATTGGCGGTTCTTCAGGCGTCGGCTTCGGCGTCGCAGAGGCTGCCCTCCAAAACGGCGCCTCATCCGTCTTCATCTCCTCATCCTCTCAATCCAAGATCAGCAGCGCCATTGAGCGCCTCAAGAGCAATAACACATCCACCAAGACCGAGGTTCAGGGCTTCCCCTGCAACTTGGCTTCTTTTGACACCCTCAACTCGGAGGTCGAGAAGCTTTTTTCTGAAGTCGCCAAGAGCGGAAAGCTTGATCATGTTGTTTTCACAGCTGGTGATCAGATTGCTGTAGGCAAGCTTGAGGACTTTACTCTCGACGCCCTGAAGCAAGCCGGAGCCGTGCGCTTCTTTGCACCCCTGGTGATCGCCCAACAGCTCCGCAAGAACCTCAACGAGAGCACCACCTCTTCATACACCATCGCGACAGGTGGTGCTCAGGAGCACGTGGGCAAGGACTGGACGGTGATGCAGTCGTACCTTGGCGGCATCCGCGGCATGACCCGAGGCTTGGCGGTCGATCTGGCGCCCATCCGCGTCAACGCCGTGGCCATGGGTCCCACAGACACCGAGATCTGGGGCAAGGTCAAGGAGATGGGATACTGGGACCACGTGACGGGCAAGATGAAGGCTAGAATGACTACCGGTGCTATCGGTTCCGTTGAGGATGTGGCTGAGGCGTATGTTTATCTGATGAAGGATAAGAATGCTTCTGGTAGCATAGTTGAGACTACTGGTGGTACTCTCATGTCCATGTCTTAGATTTTGGCGGTGATACAGGGTAGATAGATAATCACGGCGTTTTCTAATACACCAGTTTTGGCTCAAGTTACTTCCTCGTTTCTAGTGATGTGATCTTGCAATCTGTAGTAAAGCATTATCAAGAGTCAACGAGGTCAAATGAAGTGCCTATCCAGTTAGATTTTGTTGTTATTCCTACCCTCGTGAAGCTGTGATAACCCCCTCCAGATCTGCGTAATCTTCTCACAGCGGGTCTCTGCATGTCAGCAGCCACCCATGCTCACGACAAGAAAACAGTTTCATGAGAATGCTGTTGGTTCACGCATCTCGCGTCTCGGCATCATAACTCAATGCCCGAGATATTCCCCGACACTCTGCATCCTTTCTTCGGCACTTCGCCTTTTTTCGCTTCTCGGATTTTAGCCACCCGAATCGTTTAAGCTCCGGGCGTGAGATGTGATGCATTCCAACCCCCGATGGAATATGGAGATCTACTGCATAGCCTTTGCTTACCTTTTCTTTGTAAAGCCCTGATTAGGTCAAAATGTTGTCTCGTTTCCCCATGTCGGCGTCAAGGCGGCTTTCAGCTTTGTCAGGGCAAGTAAGAGCAGCGAACACAATGAAGGAAGCAATCGTTTCGAGAGGACCCAAGGTTGAGATTATCGACAGCCCCATCCCTAAAGCTGGGCCTGGGCAGGTCGTTACCAAGATCATTTTCTCTGGCAGCAATCCAAAAGATTGGTAAGAGATTTACTTCCTCAATTGATGGGAAATATTGAGGCCTTTTAGGAAGCGACCCGAGTATTGGGGCGCCAGAGGCACTGCCAACCAGGGCGATGACATTTCAGGCGTCGTCCACCAAGTTGGTGAGGGCGTCTCCGAATTCAGACCTGGCGATCGCGTCGCAGCCATGCACGAGATGAAGCAGCCGGGAGGTAGTTATGCCGAGTACGGCGTAAGCTGGGCGTACACGACATTTCGTCTACCCGACAAGACATCTTTTGAAGGTGAGTTTTTTGACACATGTGAAACATCGTGACATTCATCATAAGCTGACGGGGCCAATTTAGAGGGCGCTGCACTGCCTCTGACTGCCTTGACCGCTGCGTGCGGTCTCTATGCGCGTCTCGGACTCCCCGAACCGTGGCTTCCTGCGTCTGATTCTCAAAAGATTCCACTGGTCATTTGGGGCGCCTCATCAGCCGTTGGATCATACGCAGTTCAGCTCGCCAAACGTTCCAATATTCACCCCCTCATCTGCGTCGCCGGTCGGGCGCAAGAGCATGTGGAGGGGCTGATTAACAGAAGTAAGGGTGATACTGTTATTGACTACCGCAAAGGACACGAAGCTGTGGCTGAAGAGATGAGAGCCAGCTTGAACGGGGCCAAGCTCGAGTACGCATTTGATGCTATTTCCGAGAACGGTTCGTACCAGACCATTTGTAAGGTTCTCGATCACCACACGGGAAAGATCACCAATATTGTGCCCGCGCAATCATACTCGGATATTCCCAAGACGATTCAGAAGTCAGTCACGACTGTCGCTAGTATTCACGAGGATTTGAAGGACTTTGGATATGTGTACACGAGGTATTTTAGCAAGGGCTTGGAGGAGGGTTGGCTGAAGGCCCAGCCGCAGGAGATTATCCCAGGTGGATTGGCGGGTGTTGAGAAGGGCCTCACAAACCTCAAGAATGGCACTGCGAGTGCGGTCAAGTATATCTTTAGGATGTCTGATACACCGGGCGTACAGTCATGATAATTTTATTGAGTCTTTGAGGGTAGATGGCGATGGGATACGTGCGCATCGGTCGGGGACGCGTAATTGAAGTAGGGTGTGGCTGGATGGAACAAGATGCAATTCTCAATAATGATAACGAAAGGAAAATAAATTCACGCCTATTCATGATCAAGTAGTCGACGCGATTTAACGCATGCCGGTAGCTTGAGATGTGAAGTTAGAATCCTATGACCACTGCCTTGAGGAGAGCTCTAGTGGTGTCTAGCCATATTGTCATGTGCCATGCCTCTTCACGCAAACAGAGCCATCTCAGATACGACCTCATTTCTTGAGCTCGTTGAGGATTTTCTGCGCGCCAGCAAACTCGAACTCTGCTATACTTTCCTGCCATAACGTCTCACGGGCCGCCTTCCCCTCGGGTGTGTAGACAAACGCGGCAAAGCTGGTCAACGTGTTAGCCTTTCAATTGCGCAAAGGGATCCAGTATGTGGAAATGGAGATAGCATCGTGAAAGGATAAGGGTATGATGACTTGGGGATACTTACGGCGCAATCTTCCAGTTTGACACAAAACATCCATGTGACTCTTTGCCTTTGACGGCAATCGCATCGACATATGTCGACGCACCATCAGGCAGTGACCGTCCGAAAATTGACTTGAAGATGTAAAAGAATGCCATGACAATCCAGGGTGCGAAATTCTGTAGGGCTGTATCCTTAACCAGTCCAGGGTCGGCAAGATTGACGACGACATCTTCGCAGTCGACGTAGTTGACCAAGCTGATGATGAATAAATGGCCCAGAAGCTTGCTGACGGCATATCGCTCAACAGGCTTCCATGGCCTAGTTTTATCATCAAGGGCAGCTAGGATTGGACCGTCTTTCGGTTCCGAGAGAGTGGCTCCTCGAGCTGTGCCAGAGCTGACAATGGTCAAACGACCCGGCTTGCCCGCGGGAGCCTTGGATTTGAGGATTGGCAAGAGTAGGATGGCGAGAAGAGCAGTGGAGAGATAGTTGACCTGGATCAACTTCTCATGGCCAGTACTAGGTACCGTAACGAAGTCGGCTCCCTGCACTCCGGCATTCAAGATGGCGATATCCAGGCGATCAAGTTCGGCTTCGGCGCGGCGAGCGATTGCCTGGATTGAGTCATAGGACTCCATCTCAAGAGACCAGACCTGGATATTGGCATCCGGAAACTCGGCCTTGAAGATGCATGCGATTCTTTCACCCCTTTCTTTCGATCGTACGGCCAGGATGAGACCCGATAGACCGTAGGATAGAAGTTGACGAGATGCTTCAAGCCCGAGACCACTGGTGGATCCCGTCACGATGGCAACCTTGCCTTTGAGGTTGGTGTCTCTAGGAGGCCATTGTACTGGGCTGCGGAACTGGGACTTGAGAAAAAGAGATCCGGGGCTGTCCTTTGGAGGACCGAGATCAAGAGACGCGGACATGAGGGTGGCTATAAGTGCATGTATAATCAAGGAGGGAGGAGGTGGTCGGAATCTAGAAGCGAAAGATGGGGGTTTGGAGTCTGAATACTCCAGAAGTTGTAGAATCGAGAGTGTACGGGTTGCTTCGAGAGAAATTGATGACTCTATATACTCTTCCTCCTAACCCTTCTCAACTCTCCTTGAGTCTTTATCCCAGCATCCAAACTCCATGAATATTCCCAATTTGGCAACGCTCGAGATGGTTCAACATCCGCTAAACCAAGATCGGACTTTACTCTTGTCTTGGCATTCTGGCTCGAGCGTCTTGCACGTTAGGCCCCATATTATCTCTCACTGCCCATGCTTCCTTTTCCCTCCTGACACGCAAGTTCACTCTGTCTTGTCCCATCCAAGGCATCCCTCTTCTTCAAGCGGCCCTATTTATATTTGGCTAGTATTATTCTGCTGCGTCCTTACGCTTGTTCCTTGCCCTGATCCCTGCAGTTTCGTCGTTTTGTCGTCCCGATGATGCCGACATTCCCGGCCTCTGCTGACGAACTCCCCTTCATCATCACTACGCCAAATATGCCCTCTGTGGAAGCAAGTCGCAAGACTATAAGAAGCTATGCCGTGCGTGGAAGAAACCGGAAGAAGCGTCCGATTAGACCACCGTCTTGGATCAATGGGAGCAAAAATGAGACATGCAGTTCGAACCTGGGCCAAGCCTTCTTTATTATGCCCAAGGTTGGTGGTGAATTTTCGTTTACGGCTGTCCCTGAAGATATCGGGCCGGAGGTGCTGGAAATAGTCTGGAAACGTAAGAAACATCCCGAGTTTGAGTGTGATAGATCCCGGACTAACATCTGGATAGTTAGGAACATAACACCTTCCTTGGCGTTTGGCCCGGCATCTAGCCAAGAGGAGGCCCTTTGGCTCCAGCCTGTTCTAAATGACATTATCTGTTTCCACTTTACCATGTTCATCTCGCAAATGTACCTGGATCACCTCGAGGGTCACACCAATAACACCCAGAAGGCTCTAGCTCACCACACTAAGGCTCTGAGCGCACTCCAGAGACGCCTTTCAACAGGAGATTTGGACATATCGACTTCTGACTCAACCATACTAACTGTAGTTGGTCTCAGTACAGCGGGTTTGGCATTTGGCGATGTCGACATCGCTCAGAAGCATATGAGAGGCCTCCACAAGATGGTCACTTTGAGAGGGGGCATCCCGGCCTTTTCGCACGATAGGCGACTGCAAACAAAACTGTGCCGGCGAGTCAAAAACTAAATTTACTGTGGGATTCCTACTAATGAAGGGCAGTGTTGATCTTGGCGTGTCTCTCAGTACAGGAAGCGAGCCTCTCTTTTTCTCAGAAGAGCTGCCATGGAGCTCCTACTTTCGCCCTCAGGCATCAAAGAAGACACAGCCCGCAGATGAGACGCCTTCTAATCTTGTAAACTTTCTTGGAAGTTTAGACACACGGCTGCGGGTCGTTTGGGACGACCTAAGGACGTTATCTCAATCAGCTAACATGGCTTCACGGTGTGGCCTCGACATGGACACTGCACTTTGTCAAGAAATTATGATATCTACCAACTATCGTCTTATCCGTCTCAGATTTGACCCGGGTACCATGGACGAAACAATACGCCTTGCACTACTGGCATTTGCCAGCTCCGTATTCCTCCAAGGAGGAGGTGTCTGGATCCGTCACGAACATCTCTATCGGCAACTAAGGAAGTCTTTTGTTGTGACAAAGGGTAGGAAGGATGATTTACCGCCCCAGGTGATCTTGTGGTTGTATGTATTTTGCGTGGCTTTTGATGGCCAGGGACCCAGCCATTACTGGCTTCGGTCTGGGCTGGCTGAGCTTTTACGGGCCCAACAATTGAAGTCGTGGAGCGAGGTAAGACTATGGTTGAAGTCTGTTATCTGGGCAGACAAGCTGCATGACGCTATAGCAAGGACATTTGTGGAGGAAATGCTGAAGCACAATGACACGGGATGCGAGTTATTCCTGAGCTGACAGTTGAGGCTCAGTCACATGGATCGAGTGCTTGAGTCAGGGCACCGCGTCGAGGGGGTCTAGAACCGGTTATTAGGAGAGAAGTCACATGTAATCCGGGGCGAGGTTGAAATAAGCTTGGCATACTCCTCGGATTGGTGACGGTAATGTTGGCTGATGTTGCCATGGCTGAATCTAGGTTTCCCAGTGTGGAAAGCAGCGGTTTTCTCTTCGGGTAAGCTTTTTACGTAAAAGCAAGCCAGTGGCTGTATAACTATAAAATTGGCTGGCTGAAAATACCTATTTGGGATCCCGCTTTTCTTACAATTTGTTCGCGGCCTCGTTTCTCTTCATTACTGTCCGGACCCTGTCTCTCCCTCATCCCCCCAACACATCGAATGCTTAAAGTGCCCCCGTCAACGTTTAGACACGTGCTAGTTTTTCTCATACTAAACACTTATTTCGCTCCCGGGGGATACTCAGATTGGTGATCTCCCGACCACCCCGCGAGCTCGTGAGCGTGCATGCTCTGATGGCCTGGGCTAGCTATCCCATATGGCTCTGGATGCTGGTAGAATACCTGAGGCATTCCACTGTTCGGAGGTTCGATCGGCGAGACCAACGTGGGCGAGTATGGCTGAGTTATAGTTGTAGAACCTCCCATCGACTTGGCATCTGGCATGATCGACTGGGTGGCGTGTTCAGGGAGAGAGTCGCTTGCATTTGCGTCGGGTTTCTCGCTTCGTCGCCAGAATAACACGACTCCAATGACCACGAGACTAACGAAGGCCACACCTCCGATTACACCTCCAATAATTGCACCGACGTTGACTCCGGAGCGTGGAGGCTCAGGCGGGGCTGTCTCGCTGGCTGCCTTCGTAATTGTAATCGTTCCTATCGTTGACGTAGCTGATGTGCCCACAGTTGCGGCATTCGTCCACGAAGTGATAGGGCTGCCATCAACTAGAACGACAGTAGTGAAGTCTCGAGGTTTCATATCCTGCGTGCTAAAAATAATCAGATAGCTCGGGGTTGAGTGACAAAGCCAGTCGCTGATGCTGCCGCTGAACTCGACCGGAAGACAGTAGGGCAAGCTAGATTCTACGCTATGGACTCCGATGTTAGTAGCTGTCTCGAAATAATATCAGAGAAGCTTCAACTCACCAGCGTAATGTATTTATATCTTCCACACAGTCCAAGTCGCATTTGTCCGGGTCCAACGCATCTGTACTGTCGAGGCAGGTGGTTTTGATGTATCTCAAGTCGCAAAAGACATTGTTGATCTGACCCGATTCCCATGAGCAACGCTTTGAGATAGGACACGTCACGGAGTCATGTCTTGCGTCGAAGCCACAGGTCGGATCGGGAGCTACCGTAATAGTGATAGTACCCGACGTCAGGCGGGTATTCTCCCGCCTGTGAAGTCCATGGTCAACCTTCAGATATCCAGAGCCAGGATTTCCTGGGGTTTCATGGAAAGTGCGTGTGCGAGGGGCGATGGAAAGCCCTTTCTCAATTAGACCCCACAATACAGCAATCACCTTTGCGAACCGGTACAGGAGCATTGCGTTGGTTGATGAAGATTGCCGACTGCAGATCACAAGGTGTGCAAACTCGATGCAGACAGGAGTTGCCAGTGGAAAACAAGGCCGGCACTGCCTTGACCAAATAACGAAATGCAACGCCCTTTCAGCTTTTACATGATGCGACTGGTCATGAAGGGGCTTGCATGGGCTGAAAGAAGGTCTTCATCCTCCGTCTATTAGCGAGGCAGATGCTTTAGCCACTGGCGACGTGTTATGGTGCACACTGAGCCTCAAGATCATGCGGGTGTCGTCTAATTGTTCGTTTTGGGTGATAAGTGTTCAACAAGCTTTGCTTGTTGGTCGTGGTGCAGATGTGGCTAGCGGTTCAACTCTTGGCTATACTGTTCGTTGGTTCTTCAAGGTTAGCCACAAATGCCAAAGAGCGAAGCCTCGATTCCAGACTCAGCCTGCGCGGTCTAAAGTTTCTCAAATACTCACGTGGAATCGCTAATAGACTCCCGCGCCCCGAAGTGTATCGACCGTTCAGCCCTGCTCGTCCCCATCTCAACTGGGCCTAATGAAGCCACACGCCCGGTTACCAAGAGACCTCCCAGCAAAGGCCGCCTTACCTGAGGCTATGTCGAAGAAAGATAATAGTTTTTCGACGTGACAAGATGGATACTACGAAGACTTTGTTCTATAGATGGAATAGACGGTTATTCACAGAGGAGAAGTATAAATTGGCACATCGTGGAGAGCGTTGGTTCAAGACATGATTTTTCTACCAACTATAAAATGCCCTATAGCTACAATAATAACTGACTAGTAAGTATACCGGAAGTTCTTATTCTCCTTATCAGTGAGGTCATCTCGAATGGCATCGAGACCAGCCGTGACCCGAGTGCCCTCGGAGCCTACGGCGCCACTCTTTCGGTCACGACGCTTGTTCTCGACAGCGCAGATGATGAAATAAAGAGCGCCGGTACTCATCATGACTGCAAATCCGCACAGCATTGCGCCAATGCCGAGGCTATAGTGAGGGCGCTGGCTCTCGAGGAAGAATTGGGGTCCGACTATGTTACCAATGGCTGAGATATCGTTAGCGACGAGTTCTTAACAATGGAAGATCATAAACATACCATAGAAACAAGCTGCTGAAATCGAGACGAAACTCTTCTTTGTCATTCCCGTGACATTTGAAGACTGGAGACTGAGAGCCATAACCCACGACACGTTGTAAAAACCCATCAGATAGACTCCAGCAAGAGACGCGTCTCTGTTCGCCACTGGGTCCAATGTCTTGACCATAATAGCCCCAGCCATAGCGATGCCACTAGAAATGACCCAGAAGACGCAACGCATGTTGGGTACGAAGAGTGTAACAGCAGTCATCGAGGCTTGGGCAACCATGGCAACAGCGGCCTGGGGTGTCGCCATCAGGACAGTCTTGGCCTGCGAGAAGCCATAGCCGGAGATAATGAGGGGGTTGAAGTTTGTGATTCCGGCGTTGGTGATGGACTGGGCGATGAAGAAGATGGCCAGGCACCAGTACTTGGTGTCCTTGAGAGCTTCGCCGATTTGTCCCCAATGGAGTTTCTTGAACAAGGTTAGCTATGAGAATCTGGGCTGGATACTGTTGACTCACTGTGCTTGCTTCTGTTGCAGTTTGGTTCGAGGCAAGTCGAAGCACAGCCACTGACTTCAGTTCATCGTTGAGAAACCAAGCCTTAGCGGGCGAGCTGGGCAGGAGGAAGAAGACCGCTATTCCCACAACCAAAGTGAATGCTCCGTAGATGATGAAGATGTACTAACATGGTTAGTCTTCGAGTCTAAAACACAGAGGAGAGATTCAAATGCCTTCCAAGTTGACAGGCTTCCATTGATCCGACCAATGGCATAGCTTAGGATACCTCCAAAGACACCCGCAAAGGTATTCGCCCAGAACGCAGTTCGTAGCGGCTGTTCCTCCCGACGGTACCAAGTCGAATTGACCATGATGAGACAAGGAAGAATGCTAGCCTCAAAAGCTCCAAGAAGAAATCGGATGACTGCCAATCCAGCAAAGTTATGACAGACAGACATGAGAGCAAGGCTGACTCCCCAAGCCGTAAGGCAGGCCCCCATGTACTTGCCAGCTGGAAACTTGTAGATGAACCAAAGGTTGGGAAACTCCATGAAGAGATAACCAAAGTAGAAGATACTGCCGAGCCAGCTGTAATCTTGCTTCTTTAGGTTTGTGTCCTCTTTGAGACCGTAGATGGCCGCGTAGGCCAAGGCATTCTAGCCGATTTTGTTAACTTTGGTCGTTCATAGGGGGCAGGTTAGTGCTCACCTTGTCAAGGAATGCCAGTGTCATGGATATGGTGATCAAAGGCATGACGACCAAATCTGTCTTGATACGGACTTGTCTACATTTGGCAGGGCTCGGGACATCGACCTGACCCTCACCCGTGTCTGAGCTGACAGCCATGTCAAGATTCTTCTTCAGTTCAGCGTCCATGTTGATGCAAGTGGTTCGTCTTGAGGGGATGATGCGTAGGAGATGCCTGGATCATGGACCGTGGGGCAGACCGCCTTATAACCCCGTGAGCCCCGAAAATAATGTCATTTCGAAATATTGAGATTAACGATGTGGTTGATAGCGTCTGGGGAAGACCCCAGTAAAGACCGGGCCGACGTGGAGCTAAGGAGTCAAAGGGTGGCGAAAGGCGGCCCGACGCAGCAGCATGATTGGATAGCGAGCCGACTTTTGTCGGTCCAAGTCCTCAAAGTCGGATCAGTATCGTCGGCACGCAATCTATTGATGGTGATAAGCGTGTCGCACTTGTCATGGACCAGATAAGGCTTCGAACCAAGGCGTGATTTCTGAATGAACTGACTCAATACATTGTATGTTCGGTAGAATAGAGCGTAAATAATGTGATAGGCGTCTCCAGGCCGTTTGATCCGATACCATTAACTACCCGTCATGCTGAAATGATTGCCGTATTGATTGCCGGCCCGTCAGGGGCGAACATCGGGCCGTCATGGATTCCATCCCCTCAAACCTGAGTCCATATATTTCGCCTTTTTATCTACGATTGCGTGCTTGGCTTGTATGCTTGACTTCCCTAAACTGCAAGTATCCAGGTCTATCCCTTCGCGCACTACTCCCACACCATTTCCGCTACCCTGAGACTTCAACATGACGGTGGATACAAGCATCGAGTGCCATTCCAATGGCGCCATCTCCTGCATCGAGACTCACACTGTAGGCATGCCCTGTCGAATTGTCACCAAGGGCTTCCCACGCCAGACAGGAACTCTGCTGGAGCAAAGATGCGAGGCGGAGGCTAGTTACGACTATATCCGACAGCGTGTTCTGCTTGAGCCCCGAGGTCATGCAGACATGTTTGGAGCCGTCTTGAGACCTCATACAGAATCCACAGTATCTGGGGAGGCTCACATGGGTGTCTTTTATATCCACAGGGCAGGGTACAGCAAGATGTGTGGCCATGCCACGCTCGCTGTTAGCAGGGCCCTCATCGACATCCACGACCCTGAAATCTTCCCACAGAGACATCTTGTTAAGAACGATCCCATCACACAAACTTCTACAATCATTCTCCACACACTTGGCGGCCTTGTCAAGGCCACGGTCCCTACTACTGCCGACGGACAGCGTTCAGACCCATCGCGGCCTGTCACCTTTGTCGCAGTTCCCTCTTTCGCCATCGCGACGGACCTCAACGTGGCCATCCCTCAAGAGTATCGGTGGCCAGAGCTTGGCGGCCGAACCAGTGTCAACGTATCTCTTGCATATTGCAGCGCCTTTAGCTGTCAGACTCAGCTACACGAACTAGGCTTTCCGCCACAGACATTCCAAGGCGGGCCTGTTCCATTTCAAGACCTGAAATACGCCGTGTCACAACTCAAAAAGGCATTAGGAGAGCCAAAGTATGAAAAGTACTTTATAAATCCTTCAACCGGTGAATCTAGCTCATGTTTCGGCGTCCTCATCGTGGATAGAGGGCTGGGCCAACGCAGCAAAGGGTCAGAAGGTGTTGAAACGGGACTTTACATCTTCGGTGACGGTGTACTAGATCGATCTCCCACAGGAAGTGTCTCGGCCGCAAGAAACGCAGTTGCTTTCGCCAAGGGTGATCTTGGCCCTGGACAGTCGTGGACCTATCACAGCCTCTTGTCAAATTCTCTCAAGAGGAAGGAGGGTTTCACTGCGACGGTCATCCGCGGGGAGGGAAGAAGAGAACTTGAGGAAGGGGGTTATGCCGCGGGTCCAGTTGTGGTGGAAGTACAAGGCTCCGCGTATTACACTGGCTTTCATACTTTCGTGGTCGAAGATGAGGATCCGCTGGGTAGTGGCGGGTTCACCTACGCAGAGCTGGCCAACTGAGGCTGTGCTGAGATGCCATAACTGAATTTTCTTATACTTCGAGCGTTTCAAGTTTAGGTTCTTCTATTTAAGAAGCAAGAGCGTGCAAGTCATGAGAAATTCCTGACTTGAGATCACTATTGGATCCTCAGTGTCATCAATGAACAGCTGAAATTACACCTAGTTCACACAAAATTCTGCAAGTCCAGCCCCTCAGCCAAGGTCAATAATCCAGACGGAGACACCGTAAAAGAGTCCTGCAGGTCTAACAGATTCCATGCTGCCATATCGTCAGCAGGGGAATAGTCCTGTATCATAGCCGAGTCATCATCCTGCTGCACGACTCTCGACATATCGAAAAGTCTCGGCGCCTCTTCAGATTGTGACGCTTGGTTGTTTGCCTTGCCAGCCTTGACTTGCAGATACGAGAAGAATATCCTCTCTAGTCGCTGCAGCTCCATCTTGCGGATTCGAGCCCCATGGCTACCCCCTGCTATCATCTTGTTGAGTATCAGATAAGCTACGAGTAGACAGGGTCGATCTTGCAGCCACGCGGGTACAACTGAAGCGATGACATGGAGTATGAACGCGGATGAGAAGGCCTCCTCTAGCTGAAATGGTATGAAGCAATCTGGCATTGTTAGTAGAGATGATATAGTCGGGATGAAGTATAACCTACCAAGCTGATCTGCATCACTCAAGTTCTTGAGAGTGGCGAGGATAGTTGATGCAGAGTCCACACACGTCTGCAACAAAGAGCTCACTGGGCCTTCAGGTATGGGTTCATCTGTAACGCCTTGGGCAAGATGTTTCTGCAAAACACACATGACGAGGGGCCTTGTTGTCAGTACAATGCACTGCTTCAATTAGCGGACCGTCCTCAATAGGTGAGATTGGTTGGAGATAGTGGCAGACTGACGTGGTGATAAGATAAAAGCAGACGCGTCGCTATTCTTGATGATGACTTGATGGTAGTGCCGTGGACGTTTGTCTGCAGGTATCTGTTGAGTTCGCTTGATAGATTTGCGGTACTGTGCAACATAGACTGCGTCTTCTTCACAAGAGTGTCGCTAACTTGTGTATCCGTTCCATATACGCCTGCTTTTCTTAGTCCGCCGTCTTTGAGAACACGAGGGCAACTCACCTGCGAGAATCTCCGCTGTGAGACGTGAGAGTCTGATGTTCAACGTCATCGCGAGAGCCCAAGAAGAGTCCACAGTCTCGGATGGAAGTTTTGCAGTAATGTCCTCGTCTCGTATAGAGCTCGGTGCTCCTACCAGCGTAGAAAAATGTCGATCAATGATGTACGTAGCCCAGAACATGGTGTTGCAGCGTCGGGAATGTGTTGGCCCTACCTCGGTCGGAGACGCGTGTCTGTGAAACCCTTCCAAAGTGCAGATGCGAAGAGCTTGCCCAATCTTTGAGAGTAGGGTCAGCAAGGATATCAAGATGAGAAGGGAAAGCTTACTGTCTGAAATGCCTCCAACCTTAGGTCCAAGGACTGGAGGTACAGCGCTGCCAGACATAATGTCTCGACTGCAAGAATGGAGTTCTTATTAACACGGAAGAAGTTGGGGATCAATGACATGGCTCAGGACCCATATTGGGATCCCGGAGAAGCCGAGGCCCCCTTGGAGTTCACAATGGCTTCTCCGAAAGCCAAAACGAGCAGGAATTGGGCGTACCAAAGCCTCGAGCGTTGTACCTCGGCTGCTGGATCGCTGTAAAGATCATTTATCCGCGCAAAGAAGACTTCGTCGTCGAGGATAGGTGATAGAGTGCCCAAGTGGTACTTCACGGTGTGAGTTAGAAAGGTCGCGTAGTCTTGTGCCGGTAGGTCGTTGATGGCAGGCGATTCGTCCGCGCCGAGAGGAGTCCAGTTGAGGTCAAACTGTGCGAGTGTCCAGGGGTCCGGGGGTACATGATGTTCGGGGAGACGACTAGCGATCAAGGAGAGGACGCGTCGACAGAATGACCAAGACGAGGTCGGTCCCAGGAACCCTGGCCAGTAAGAATACGCGACGAGAGGAAGATAGTGTAGAACTTACAAAACTTTCCGTCTGATCCAACTGCAAACGTTTCATCACCGCCAATGAGAGGGTTCGTGTTAAACTCTGCATTGGATGAGTCGGTGGCGGGAGTAGGAATCACGCTCCTCTCAGGCTGTAATGACGGTAATCTCGCTGATGGCAAGGTTCCAGCTCGTCCACTGGTGGGGCCATACGTTGCTAACCCGGCCTGATTGCTGCAGTCGTCATCTTGCCCCAGATTTGCTTCATCCGGTGTCGCTCCCTGATCGCGTGAGGCGAGCTCGGCGTCGGCCCGAGGTCTGGGGGATTGGTCGTCTCGTGCTCTGCTCTCCAGCGACCGTAGATAACTGGACCCTTGAGTCAGTGATTCTACCTGCGATACAGAGTTTCTTTACCTACCTCCTTGAGATAGACACACGACTTTCTGTGGACTGAAAGTCGCATGTCTTGCGCTTCCGTTGACATCGGGTGCACGGGAAGGTGCCGGAGCAACGAAGCTTCATCTCCCGACACCGGGAACATCTAAAATGTTGTTTAATTGGTGTTTTTCTCATATTCAGTGCAGTAATTTCTTACGCTTTTGAACACCTTTGACTCCTACGGTCGGTATTCTCCTGCACGGGCGGCATGGCGCGCATCAGTTGTCGTGTGGATTGAAAGTTCGGGCCGATGGTTTGAAGAACGGGGCCGTGGATTTTTATACGGAGAGCCGCTTATCGCGTTTTGTGGGGTAACAAATAGCTTATCTCAACCCTTGCAAGCCCAGCTTATCAAACGCTAGTCTCTTATCGGGCTGCCTCGGTCAAGGTTTAGACGAGAATAGGGTAACTCGACGTTCACACCTAGGGCCTTGATACTCTCGACACTACCTATTCATCAGACAAGGAAAAGTAATGAAAATCCTAAACCCAGTGCTATCATCCAATTACAAATTAATGGAAACCTCCTCAATGAGATGAGATGGTCAGGTGACTTCCACTGTCGCATCTGCCACTCTTAGTGGCTTGGCTCAGTTGATGGCAGCCTAATTTTCGATGACCTTACCGCGTCAGCCTCTCTTCCTACGTGTTCTCCTCCGTACATCATCCAACATCATGGCTCAAAACCGCGGCATCATCAATGCAATACTAGATCGCTCTATCGGGTGGCTCCTAGGGCTTCCTTCGGAACGATGCGGCTACACCACCGAGCTCGTTTCGATCCCACTCAAAGATGGCGCCATCCTAGCAGCCGACCTGTATAAACCTGACGGCATGAAACCCCTCGGGACTATTCTTGCTCAGTGTCCGTACGGTCGAGGCATTTTCATGGCCGCTGGCAACGCACGGATATTCGCGCCCAGAGGTTACCAGATTCTTCTGGTCAGCTGTCGCGGAACCTTCGGATCGACTGGGGACTTCAACGGAGGTTTCTCACAGCTTGAGGATGGACAGGAAATTGTCTCATGGATGCGTGAGCAGCCATGGTATACGGGAACTTTCGCTACTATTGGTGCCTCGTTCATGGGCTACGCGCAATGGGCGCTTCTACGTGATCCACCGAAAGACATGGTTGCTGCCATCATCACCGCCGGCCCACACGATTTCGCCGAAAGCAACTGGGGAACAGGAGCATTCAGACTGCAGCAACGTCTCTCCTGGGCTGACCTTATTGTACACCAGGAAACGGCCACCATAAGTGATCGGTTGAAGATGATGGGCACCTCTAGGATTGATCCGATGATACACGCAACGCCATTGCAGGAACATGTCGATGCATATTTTGGTGATAAAGCGCCTTGGCTCACACACTCGCTCACGCATCCGGACATCACAGATCCAAGTTGGGCATCGCAAAGACATGGCGAAGCCCTTGAAAAGGCGGATATCCCGATCTTGCTCATCTCGGGCTGGCACGACGTCTTCTTAGATCAGACCATGCATCAGTATCAACGATTAGTTGAACGAGGGTGTAATGTCGCGCTCACCATCGGCCCTGGAGCTCACATGGATGTCCAAAACGGCGACAGTAATCGTGACACCTTGGTCTGGCTCGACAAATATCTTGCAGGCAAGGAGGATGCCGAAAGGAAGACTGCAGTAAGAGCTTGCCTTGGGTCTCCTGGTCAAGGATGGCTCGACCTCCCGATCTGGCCTCCACATCTGCACACACAAACTACACCTTCAGAGCTGTACTTGCATCCCAATGGGGTTCTTGAACGTTCTGAGCCTTCAGAGGAAGCATCGTCCTCCTTCATTTTCAACCCTCAAGATCCTACACCCACGGTTGGAGGCCCTCTTCTGACTGGTGGCGGAAGCGTTGACGACACAGCACTAGCGGCCCGAGACGATACCCTCGTGTTTGAGACAAAGGTTTGGGAGAGGGGAATGATAATCGCGGGCCAACCAGTTGTCAAGCTGGAGCATTCCACGGATCGACCCTATGCCGACTTGTTTGTTCGTCTTGGCGAAGTAAACGCAAAGGGTAGGAGCCATAACGTGACGGAAGCATTCATACGGCTTCCGGTAGAGAGGGACAGTCGATCGGTGACTATTCCAATGCGGCATATTGCTCACCGATTCGCCGAGGGCTCAAGGATTCGTCTCGTTATTGCTGGAGGATCTCATCCCCAGTTTGCTCGTAACTATGGATCTGGAGAGCCACTTGCTACGGGGACAACCTTGATCCCAGTGAAGCACACGGTCTATCACGGTCCTCAAGGGATCTCATCCATTGAGCTTCCAACCATGAGTGCTTTTGTATGAAAGCACGAAGTAACAACGACGGGCATAGTTGGGCTTTCGGTTACGGATTGTAAATAGTGATGACGATTTCAGTGCATTAAACATGTAGGTAAGCACTTGGTGGGATAACCCAACTGTTCAAGCTTAATATTTTACTACATGGCCATACATGCCAACTTTTCTACTTGTGGTTCAATTGATTCTCGGCGTGTTTGAGTGTCATGCATACTGGGGGGGTTCTCGGCGTGGGTTAAAAATGCAGTGAAGCTTGCGCGCCCGGAGACAGTGCCCGGAGACACCGCACGGGGTATTTGAGGCGACTTCTGGCACTGTACGAATCGCTCTGCTTCATCATCATTATAACCTACAACAACTACCTTTTCAGCGCCAAGAGCTGACGCACGAAGCTGACGCGTGACGCTGTCTAACTGAAAGACAACCAAAACAATTCCAAGACCCAAAGGTTATAGCATAGTAGGATTAAATCAAAATAACTTCATCCCGTGATAGTCGCGTGCCTCTATAAAGTTCAGACAAGCCGTAACGTTTCACGGCTCTTTTAAGGCGACAACGAGTCGGGATTAACTAGGAGATATATTGGTCTAGCTAGACAAGACTACCGATGCTTGAGTGCTCTGGCTTTTCATGGTAGAGATCGGCAGTTCGGTTCAAAGAACAGAAAGTTGAGAGTTGGGTTGTAGAAACCCGCTGAGGGACTCTTTGAGCTATATAGGACCGTGCGGGCAACAATCCTTTGTAGGCTCCAAGAAGTCGCTTACTTCTTGACGGCGCAGTTCCACAGGTGGCCGTAAAGACCGGGAGTAGTAGTGTGGGAAACCTTGCGCTCGTAGAGCTGGCAGTTGGTAAGGAAAATGCCGTGGAGGGCGTAGGTGCACCAGGACTTGGAGCTGCAGAGCTTGATGCAGGCGGCCATGGTGTCGACGTTGTTGTAGGTCTCCTTGGGGGCAGAGGTATTGTGGTCTGTTTTGATTAGTCTTGGATACCGTGATCTGTGAGGTGATACTTACAGCGGGCGCACCAGATGCGGTACTCCCTGCCGCCGACGGTGGTGTACTTGGTGTGCTGGACGGGGCCTAGGAGAGTGTCAGTACAGGGTCTCATGTATATCATAAATATCATCTTCATGACTTACAGCTAGAAGCAAAGAGGTCCTTGGAATCCTCCGCCTCGGCGTTGGTCTTGGCCAGCTCAGCCTGGAGGTTGCTCTCACGGAGGAGGCAAGCAGCCTTCTCATCATCGCACTGGGAATTACCAAAGGGGTCCTGCTCCTCAGTGAAAGGATCGTAGACATCTTCCTCAACCTTTTGCATGTAGATGGAGCCAGGGCGAGGGACCTCCCGGCCACCCTCCTGACCAACGACGCATCGTCGAGTGGGAGGATGGTAGGAGCAGACGGAGCGGCCGGCGTTCTTGCAGAGCTCGGCACACTGCTGCTGGGTGGCAATGTTGTTGTGGACATCACCCTGACGGACGATACCGCACTTGTACTCGACCATGTAGTCGGGGCCTATCATCTCACGATGGCCGTCGACACACTGGACGGAGGCCTGAGCCTGGACGGCGCCGAGGACAAAGGTGAGAAGATAAGCCGCTGAAGTCTTCATGGTGAGTTGAGTGCGATGTAAAGTGTTTATGTGTTTGTAGAGAAGAGTGTGTTGTGATGATGAGAAGAAGGTCTGGTTGAGAGGACATTGCTGGGGGTTTATATACCATTTTTTGTCTATTCTTTGCCGTATTGCTTCCTTCAAGTCCTGCCAATGATATCACATGTCTTGCTTCTCCTTCCTGTCCTGAGAGTGACGGTCTTGTTCACCGCTTCGCCCGCGTCCTGACAATCACTGGGAATGCCGTGAACGCCCGTAGTGCCTGCTTGGTTCATCCTGCACCTTGTGAATCCGCTCATAGGGGTCACCAAAAGCTACTCCGCTTTGATACTCTACTTTTGGATTAGTATCTAAGTCATTTCAGGGATACCCTGATGCTGATCAGTCAGTTGACGTTTGCATTCCTAAGGTGCGACATATTCCAAGTACCTATCCTAGGTGTTGTTAGTTTTATGGTATATGTTGCAATCAGTTGGGATACCCTCGAAGTACGCAGTAATAGGTACTAGACATTAGAGATAGATCAGTCTCATCTCATAACACTTGAGGATTGTGGGTATGGTAAGAGTACCCTCAGGCTTCCGGAGATTCCCATCGTTGTTGCTGAGTGGCATATGGCATTGAGGGCTTGAGACATGAGAAAGCCCTCACAGCTCGAACTTAGATTTCCATGGAACCAAGCAGATAGATCAAGAAATGTTAGGGTCTATCACTGGATACAGTTGAACGAAGGAAACTATGCCATCACAAGCGGGAATAGCATTACGCGCCATGTCTGAACTCTAGCGCCATGACCCGTGTGACTGTCCACGATCGTCCATGGCCTTATACCTAGAAAGGACTACCATAAGATTTTACTCACCAATTGACCAATGGATGCCATGACATCTGCGGAGTTGTCTCGGGGGATCCCTCTGCCGATCCGCATGGAGGCTTCCCCGGGGGCTTACTCTACGTAGAACTGTATCTCTTCAGCTGCGCCTCTTTCAGCCATTTACCTTGCGAACAGCCATTTAATTGGTGAAGTTAACCTGCAAACGAGCTATCACACCGCCGCATCGTCGTGCCGAAGGGTTTAAAGACAATGTCTTGGAACAGCTCTTGTCCCCTCATGTCGGCACTGGGAGACGCAGCGAGCCGTTCCGTATGCAGATGAAAAAAGCCCGCAACATTCTAGTATACTTGGGAGTAGATCCTTCATAGGTCACTCGACACGTCGGGGCATGCATGGCTTGTCTTGCCCAATGTTTCTGCGGGCTGCGAGTCCAAGCCCCTAAAAAAGGGAGAATAAGTCTTAGCGACATCCGGGTCATCCCATCGCCGAGAAACGGTCCTAGGGAGGACTTTGTGGGGAAAGCCACAATACAGGAGTGAAACTGGAACAACGAAAGACTACTTAAGATTCGCACAGGGTTTCATGAATAGCGTATACATCTCTTATTATTCTGCTAGATGGAGAGTTGACATTACTGGCATTAAATTTGCATAGGCCAGTGCACAAACGAGTACATAGACTCGTGCATATTGTTCGGATTAGGGGCCCCATGATGATGAATGTGTACCGATACAAGATCCGACCTCTACGCTTTCCACTTCTATATCAAATCTCCCCTGGCTGGTGCGTATCACAAAATCGCCATTTTGCATATCATTGTTGAGCGTTCGCTCAACAGCCTTCTCCATTGTATTCTCAATCCCCGCTTTTAAATGGCGATTGGCGATTCTCCTGATGGCAATATCCTGGTCAACCGTGACTAGCCATCTCTCATCCACAAGTCCAGTAATGGCATCCCATGGTGCTTCGTTGCTGAGAAGGCAGTTCCCTTCCACAATGCAGACCTGAATCTCAGGTCCTATCACTAAGCCATCTGGGAATGGATCCTTTTTCTCATGGTCAAAGGTTGGTGCCGTGATGATTTGGCCAGGTGAACTTTGAAGCCTCCGTATGAGCTCGACGACTGCATTCCCGTCGAATATCCAGGGCGCTCCTCTCCGCTCGATGAGTTCTTTGCTGTTTGGCAACATGCGAAGAGTGTCGAGGGAAAGATGGAACCCATCGGCGGAAATGGATGTCATCAAAGGGCCTCCAGGTAAAGCTGTGACGGTACGGGCAAGTTCCTACGCAATGGTTGACTTTCCAGATCCCGGAGGCCCTGCAATAGCAATGATGACACGAGTGTGACCTTTTGCGCGCTTCTCTTCCCAGATTCGCTGGACACGGTTTGCCAATGAGCGGTAGGTTGACTCCATTGTAAGGATGGCCTGGTCGAATCTAGGCTGGAGTAATGTCAGCTCTGGAGGGAACAATGGGGGGTTTCTCTGACCTTTTCCAAATCACTGCTCTTGGTTCTAAGGGGTTGCCATTGAGAGGGGGTAGAGAGTACCAATGGGGAATATATCCCCACACGGGCAAGTCTTGACACAGGCGGAGAACCTAAACTCGGAGCACTGTGCTCCGATTGAGTCGGGACTTTAGGGTTCTAAATCCAGCCTGTTGACCTATCTTATTATTTCGGATTATTTAACCCAGAATGTGCGTTATGTTTCTACTGAGGCATTCAAGCAATGGCGATCGATCTTCGGGCTCAGTTAACCGATCAAGGGCTGGGCTGCAACTATAATAAAGAACAGATCTTGAACGCAATGGCGATCCATGACAGTGAGACATGCATAGCGAAGACAGGCTCTATCAGACTCATGAGCAGCCCTCAAGGTAACAATCCTTAGAATCACAACCAATTCTACTCGCTATCCAACTCTAACGTGACAAAAAGTATTGAATTTTCCCTTCAGAATAGCCTTCATATTACCCCTAATTTGATGAGCTTATTTCTTCTGGCCAATGCAACTCTCCAATGTCCACGGCCTTTGGCCATTCTTCAACGCCTCAAGCTCATCCTTAAAGTCTTGCTTCCAAGCCTCTTCTAACCTGGTCGGATTCCAGCCCAGCAGTCTCTTTGCTTCTGTTCCCTTCATCAACTTGGTACCTGCCCAGCCTCGCTCAGCCATATCCGTAAGTCCGGCAGTAATCTCGTCAGCGAGTTCCTGCAGGGACACCTGTCGAATCTCCTTTTCGGAAGGCGTGCCTTCACGAGGCAAGATTCCCTCTGCGAATGCCACGTCCAAGCAGTTCTGCATGATCTCCAACTGCAAAGCTCGTCCAGTAGCCGGGAAGATCATTCCACTTGTTCCGCTAGGAATATAACCAACGCCACGATCCTCCCTTTCCAGAACAGTGCGAGTCAAGAGAACAAAGACATCGGCAAGATCCTCAACATGAACCCAGTCCCAGACTGACGTCTCATTGAGTTTGAAGCCGTGCCCGTGCTGGATAACGTAGCGCATGATAATTGGAATAATAATGCCTTGTTGATTGAATAATCCCGTTCCGGTACCGAAAATGATTGGTGTATTCAAACTGACTGCCTGAACCCCAGTTTCTTGGGCTGTTGTAAGCACAAGAACCTCGGTGGTCCTTTGAGGATATGGCTCGCGTGCATCTTCAGCCTTCAAAAACTCATAGACTGCGTTGCCGTCCGTGTCATGCCATTCCCTATCCGGAAACGCTTCCTGAGTGAGAGGTCGATCAGACAGGTTGCTACAGCCAGATATATGGAACATCCAAGGCGGTGAAGCACCTGGCTTGACCCGACGAGCTAAGCCCTGGACGAAAGCTTCAGCTCCCTGGGGGATGAAGCCCGAGCCTGTGCTAATGATAATGTCATATTTGGAAGCAAGCTCAGTGATGAATTCGACATCGTGAAGACCTGCCCACTGGATAGGCTTGACGCGATCACCATAAGCTGAGCGAAGCTTATCAGCAGCCTCCTCGCTTCGGACTGGGAGGTCGAAAGTGAGGTTCTTCAAAATCTCATCATCGTGGGCTTTGATGAAATGGTCGAGAACAGTGCCGCCGACATAGCCGGTTGCACCTATGAGAAGAATGGTCTGACTGGACATGATTACGGTGATGAATGAAGAAATAAGATGAGATTAAAATCACTGAGCGAATTTGGGAACTGGAGGGGTAAAATTGTACAGGGATGAATATCAACCGAGGCCGCTATGATACGATCACGACTCGTTCATTGGACCACGTATCGACGCCTCATTTCGCCATTGGACAGTCTAGACAGGCCTTATACGGTACGCGTATAACACGTGATGAACGGCGGAAGATAAGTATTGATGGATTCCCCGACGCCCCACAAACTCTCGTCTTTTTTTATATCGCGCCTTTTACCATGGCCAATGATACTAGCCCAGACCCGGGCGAAAGCCAGGAGCCGACGGTTTCGCCTCAGCGATTGCCATCAGAAGGACCCCTGGAAGTTGATGTAGGTCTTTAAACACGCATTATGTCATTTTCTCTAATGATCTGACAGGATGATGATGCACTTGAGGGTGACTCCACCTACAATCCTTCGTGAGTTATTCCTAGGCCAACCCTCTCCTTAAACTGACCACCATCCTTTGTAAAGAGAAGGTTCTATCAGCGAAACTTCTTCGATCCATTCGAGCATTCTAGACTACAGGTGAGAACTTGAATATTATTATAGTTCTTGGCTCAATGAACATCTGACACGGTCTTCTACTCCAGATACAAGGTAAATATCTCCTCGATACATTGGCTACTCATTTCACTTACTGACAAACTGCTAAGAACGGGCGGCGGTACCACGCATTCCGCGAGGGCGCGTACTTTGTTGTAAGTGGCCTATACACCACCCGATTGCTCGACACTAACTCGAACTGCCCCAAGCCTAATGACGAAGAAGAGCAAACGCGGATGGACTTGGTTCATCACATTTACTCCCTTATCCTCGATAGTAGTCTTTACCTAGCACCCATCGGCGATCACCCTCAGCGTGTTTTAGATTTAGGAACGGGCACCGGTATCTGGGCGATAGACTTTGCCGAGTGAGTATATGCTCACGCCTAGGTTACACAACCTTGTCGATAGTACCGGCTCTAACCTGATGTTCTTTAGCGATTTTCCATCAGCCGAAGTTCTTGGAACTGATCTAAGTCCTATTCAACCCGAGTGGTACAAAAACCCACCCCCTTGGTTCAAAGAGATGCCAACCATGAACTCACTACAGGACACCACCCAACTGCGCTTTCGAAGTAGATGATTTCGAAGCTGAATGGCTATACCACACTCCCTTTGACTTTATCCACGGACGGGAACTAGAAGGATGTATCAGCGACGACGACCGATTATTCCAACAGGCACTGCAGCACCTAGTCCCTGGTGGTTACATGGAGATGCAAGCTGTCGCTGCTCCTTTCTTATCTGATGATGGCACCGCGGAGAAGGCCGTCAACGCACAGCTATGGCTTAAGACTCTTTGTGAGGGATCTGCCAAGTTTGGAAAGCCGATTGATTGTGCACCCGGGTGGAAGGCCAAAATGATAGCAGCAGGGTTCGAAGAGGTGCAAGAGGAAATACGCAAGGTACGTGGTCCAAAATAACATGCCCCCCCACACAATACTCAACCGTTGTATCAGATGCCCCTCGGCTCGTGGCCTAAAGATCCAAAGCTCAAGGAGATTGGCAAGTATCAGGCTATCCAGGAAGCCCAGGCCATCGAATCTTATACACCTCAGATATTCTCTAGCGTTCTTGGGTGGTCTCAGGAGGAGATTCAGGTCTTTATGGCAAAGGTGAAAAACGAGATTAAGGATCCTAGTATTCATTTGTATCTTCCTGTTCACTTTCTTTGGGGAAGAAAACCCAGACTGTAGGGCTAGGTTAATAATCATTATTGGAGCGACATACTCACCTGGAGTTCACGTCATCTACTCTCTGTTATAGGCTCGGTACGACCGGGAGGTTCAATACGATATTCGGGCTCAGTTAACCCACCAAGGGCCGGGCTGCAACTATAATAAAGAACAGATTTAGGGAGGCTCAATACAACTCAAGGATAAATTGCAGCATAAAGATCATCCCAGCCTATCGTGCTACCACCGGAGCTCATGAGGTACATGTTCCCCCTAGCCTAGCCAGACCTGACCGCTTTATCCTTGTGGCCATTCTCTTCGGTGAGAGTCTTGGTGTTCTTAAACCTCCAGGCGGGAATCTTTCTCTCGTAAAGCTCATCAAGCTCCCAGTAGGTTCGGCCATAAGTCTCAGGTTTGTTAGCCAAAGCCTGATTTGCATCTACGTGACGTACCTCGGGATAGAAGAACCACAATAGGATCGTTGTAGGAACCAACATGCCAGCCCATACATAGACGGCCTTGATACCCATATTTCCTGCATCAGGGCTGATCATGTACGAAACGGACCACTGAAAAACAACACTGGTATCTCGTTAGCTCGAACGACAGCGTCGATGTAAGGGCAACCCACAAGCCGAGGCCATAACAGCCCAGGTTGAAGGACGTTGTCTGAGCTCGGAGTCGAGGAGTCGAGGTTTCTCCGGCTGCGACGAAGCCAATGGGTCCAGCTGAGCAGCCGTAGCAGATTACCCAAAGCAGCAAGAAAGCAAGAGCAGCCTTATCTGACGCGTCTGAGTTGAAGAAGCCGGTCGTTCCAAGTCCAACATTGAAGACCATCATGAAGAAGCATCCACTGAGTGCAGACGTTAGCACTTGGAAAGAAAAGTAGGCACAGATAACGGTTACCCAATAAGAAGGGGTCTGCGTCCGATATACTCGCATGCAATCAGTGACGCGGAAATAGTGACGATGAGGAGAACAAAACTAGCAAGATTTAGCGGGACTGTTCGGGTAGGTTGGGCTTCTACTCACGTAATAATGGTAACAACAAAGGGATCTTTAAGGCCCGCAACTTTGAAGAAATACTGTGAACTGGGTCAGCGTCTGCAGCGCCAGTCACTAGCTGAGTGAATACTCACTGTAGAATACCCGAACACGATCGGGGCACCAGCAGCCCACTGGCTGCAAATACCCAAGCAGCCTGCGAATGTTCTGCGCCAGTGAGCACGCTGGAAGATTTTCAAGCAGGAAGACTCCTTGACTGTCTCGTTGAACAGCTTTTCTGCCTCGAGACCATGTTGGATAACACGATACTCGTGGTCCTGGACGAACGTCGTCAGCAAACTTCCGCAACTCTCTTCCTTCCAACACATACCACATCATAGCCGGGTGCAGTCCCATATAGCTTGATCATGCAGCTCTTTGCTTTCTCATGATCTCCCTTTCGAGCGTGGTAGAGGTGGGATTCGGGGACGAAAAAGATCATGATGACGAGGAGCTGTCAGAACGAAAGCAGGTTAGCTGGAGGGATAGAACTAGGAGGCGATAATCTCAGGTAGGACATACTCCTGTGAAGATGAACTCGGTAGCGATCAATGGCCTCCACTTCGTTGGCTGGTAAACATCAACGAGCTGAGTAGCGATGGCACTAATGAGCTGACCCAAGGCGATGAAGAGCTGGTAGGCACCAATCATCAAGCCTCGAATCTGGAACGGCGATAGCTCAGAGACGTAAGTGACGAGAACGGACTGAGCCAGACCAACGCCTAAACGGACGAGCACGGCAGCCCCTAACCAGCTCTTTCAGTCGAATGCTGCGATCTGGGCAACCGAGCCTCCAAGCAGAATTACGACAGCACCCATCATGGCCAGCCTGGAAACACCACTCAGTGGAAAGATCGGATTACTTTTTGAGGTGGACAATATACTTTCGGCCGAAGCGGTCTGCGAAGTAGCCCGCTGTAAACATGCCCAGAGTCTTGGACATTTCCGCAAAGCCCTGCCAGTACGAGATGACTTTGGCACTGATGGCCGGTTCGCCGTCGAGGGTCGTGTCGGCCATCTGGTTGATGAAAGCCTGCATGGGAATGACGTTGCCGGGAATCTGTTGCTGGAACTGTAGAACACGTACGTCAGCTCTGGCCTTGCTCGTCTGAATTGAAGTGTACTTACCCCATCGTTAAGGGCTGCCCAATTCAGGATCATGCAGAAGATGCTAGTCCTCCAGAAGACCTTGGCCACCTCCCATTTCCCGAGAGCTGAGAGGGTTGTCAGACTCGCACCGTAGATAGCCCGGATGTGTCAGTTCAACTCACAAGCATACTTGGTCTCCAAGACCTCGCTTCCTTCTACATTTCCCACCACATGTTCAACGTGGCTGCTATCTTCAGACGGTTTGACGGCAGGTCGGTCTGAATCCTTGGGACTCATGTTGGCGATTTGGATAGATGTGTGAACAAAGAATGGTGATAAGGGATGGATTAGTTGGAAGGGTGATCCATAATGGAGAGGTTAGAATAACAAACGCTGCAACGTCTACTTATACTGTAGAAAGCCACATGGTGAGGAGCGCCACCGAGCTGAAGTCGCCCCGGATTTGACCCCATGCGCCTGGGGAAGAGGAACTTTTCACCCCATGGGGGATAGACCTTTCCGGTTACCGTTAGACCGGAGCTCTGGTAGACCAAGGAGACGGTCATCGGAGCACTGTACTCCGAACACTCGGTCAGTGCTCAACCCATTTCCGAGGGTTTTCTAGGTTAAGCTCCGTACTAACTTGGAGTTTCACTCCATGATACCCCTCATGCTGACTCGTAGCTCGAGGGAACTCCTGCTTTGCGCAAGGGTTATAGGCCTCGGGTGACAGTTGTCCGACCTTGAATCCGAATGGTTGGGTTTGGTGTGGTGTACTGTAGTTGACGGGCGAACCGCACCTTGAACTAATTCCCCTCGCCCAGACGCTAACAGCGGCTTCATCACCTTTGCCACCATCGCGTTGCCTCCTTATGTCTTTCGATCTGGGGTACCGACGAGCTGGGCTTGTCTCATGGGGTGACGTGTTGAGGCTAGTCACGGAACAGCTACCGGTGTAGTCATGATCAACCTATCTGATATTTTTGATCAAGTAGAAGGGCCGATAGTTACCTATGGCTCAAAACATATTCGTCTGAGATGCAAAGACGTACCAGTTCTCCCGACAGCCGTACGGACACTAACTCTTTGTCATGCTCTGCATACGATGTTGGTATTATTCCAAGCAATCGTCTCAAGAGAACTGTTAGATGATCTACTATGATACCTAGTAGCTCTAGGAATGGATATACCGTGCCGTGACGGATATCATGCTATCCTGTTGTCTCTTGACATGCAACCCAGACCAGAACTTGCCATCTCGGTCGGTGGGGCCCCGACTTCAACCCCATACTACCCCGGCCGGCTGTGCTCCGAGCCAGAACAAGAGAGGAAAGAGAACAACGTCACTGCGAGATCCAGTCTTTACGACAGGCCATAAATCATACCTCATTCAAACCTAAGGTGGTGCTGTCATCTACATCCGACTTTCCCCTCTCCCTTTCATAGTCAGCATTGCCTTTGTTCCATCCCAATCACACTCAGCATGCCCCCAAGCGCAGATCTGGATGCCCGCGAGGCCCTCGCCCTTCGAAGCGTCCCGATGATGATTTTCAGCGACGGCAGTGCCTCTTCCATGACTCCGCCACCAAAGTCAACACTCGAGTCCGATCCCGCCGTCGGTGCACAAAAGAGGTTCTCCGTCACCGGTAACGCCGTTGTTACTGGGGGCGCCGGCGTCCTCGGTATCCATGCTTGTGACGCCCTCCTAGAGCATGGCCTAGAGGGTCTCATGATCTTGGACGTCAACCCTGCCCAGTCACAGGGGCAAATCGCCGGCTTGCAGAACAAGTTTCCCAGAGCAAAGATCATGGCGCTCAAAGTTGATGTCACGGACGAGAATGCTGTCAACGCGGCCATGGAAGAAACGGCCCGGGTTTTAGGGTCTATCGACACTTTGATCTGCTTCGTTGGTGTTGTAGGCTGCGTCGAGACATTGGATATGCCAGTTCCTCAGTGGCGAAAAATCCTTGATATCAACACCACCGGCTCTTTCATCTGCGCTCAGGCCGCGGCTCGACAGATGGTGAAGCGAGGCAGAGGAGGCTCCATCGTCTTTGTGGCGTCTATCTCTGCCCATCGTGTCAACTATCCTCAGCCCCAGGCAGCATACAACGTGAGCAAATCGGCTCTTCTAATGCTCAAGAGTTGTCTCGCTGCCGAGTGGGCTCGGTATGGGATTCGGTCGAATAGCATTAGCCCGGGATACGATACATGGACACTATCCTGAATGAGGGAGATGGGATCGCGGAGCACCGTAAGATCTGGGCTGAGCATAACCCTAGTGGGAGAATGGGCGCTCCTTCCGAGTTGACAGGGACTGTCGTGCTTCTTGCTAGCTCGGCAGGAAGTTACATCAATGGTGCTGACATTGTTGCTGATGGGGGTGGAATTGTTCTGTAATTAGAGCGAGTAACTAGGTGAAACATATTGCCAAAACCTTGGTTGCTCAAACAAACCATACATTTTGCTTCTGTCATGCTTGCAGAGAATTTGATCAACCTAGGACATATTATCCTAAATCGGCCTTCCGCATAAGAACTGTCCAGGACTCAGAGGACGGCGTCGTTACCCCGTCAGGTGAGGGGAAGAAGGGCTCCGATCCTCGTTCGGGCGACAGTGCTCCGATGCGGGGTTGGGTCCCTGCCGGAGCCGACGTCTTACTCAAGGATCTCGGTATTTCAAGGGCTGGCAATGTGTAGTCCATCAGCTCCAATGTCGCTACCCTTTGCTACCATCTTGGCTTTCGAATCAAGATGAGCCAAACGGTGAGTAAACTATGAACTCAACCGCTACTGAAATTCCCAAATCTCATGTCCTGTCAGAATCTCTCTTGTGTCCTCTATGGTCCGGGCAAAGCCCGCTTTGAGGATCGACCAGTCCCATCTCTCAAAGATCCCCACGATGTCATCATTCGCATTTCCTACGTCGGCGTCTGTGGCAGTGATGTGAGTTGCATCCACAAACATGACACTGTTTCGATGCTCACCTCTTTAGGTTCACTTTTGGACGGACGGCGGCTTTGCAAGAAAGGTTTCCGAGGACCAACCTCTCGTCATGGGCCACGAAGCATCCGGAATTGTTCACTCGGTCGGACCAGACGTCACACTTCTCAAACCCGGTGATCGGGTAGCTATCGAGCCTGGGTTCTCCTGCAGAAGATGCAAGCAATGCAAAGATGGAAGATATAATCTCTGTCCAAAGATGAAGTTTGCCGCAGATCCTCCCCTTACGCAGGGTACACTGTCTCGCTTTTTCAGCATCCCCGAGGACTTTGCGTACAAAATTCCCGATTCTCTCAGTCTTGAAGAGGCTGTTCTCGTCGAGCCTCTAGCAGTTGCCGTCCACGGTATTCGCCTTGCAGGGCTCGAGGTTGGGCAGCGTGTCCTCGTACAAGGCTCTGGGACCATTGGTCTCCTCACTGCTGCGGTCGCAAAGGCGTACGGCGCGAAGCAGGTCTACATCACAGATGTTAACCTAGAAAAGATCACATTCGCAAAGAAATATCTGGAATGCTCTGCGTTTGTCCCAGATCTCGGGTCAACGCCAGAGGAAAACGCAGCCAGGTTCAAGAGTGAGATGGGACTCGACGATGGCGTTGAAGTGGTTCTAGAATGCACCGGCGTCGAAGCATCGGCCCAGACTGGCCTTCTTTCCCTCTCCGCCGGTGGTGTTTTTGTTCAGGTCGGGCTGGGGAAACCAGTGCAAGCGATTCCTATTCACGCCATGTCTGAGAAGGAAATCGTTCTCAAGACATCATTCCGTTATGGGCCTGGTGACTACAAAATCGCACTCGAGTTACTTGAGTCTGGTAAAGTCTCTGTGGGACCATTGATCAGCAGTATTACGCCGTTTGAAAAGGCTACAGAAGCTTGGGAGAAGACCAAAAAGGGTGAGGGGATTAAGAACTTGATCCGGGGGGTACAGGATTAAGTCTGGAATAATATCAGCACTCCATAGTCTTGTTATTATTCCCTACTGTCAAATTTAAACCAGTCATAGGCCCAGTTAGTATCTATCCGTCGGCTCAGTTATCCCATCAATAGTTGAGCTTCTACTATAACAAAGAACACGAGAATGCCCTACTAGATTCCATCATGTCCCAAAAGACGCCAGACGTCCAGTTATGCGGTGATGTTGTGAATATAAGCCTGACCCTTAGTAGTCGAACTTGAGCAAAAATAATATTTGCGCCGGGGATTTAAAGGATTGCGATGAAGCCTCAAGTTGGAAGCTCAAACTAGAGCTGACCTTGATAGGATGAGAATTCCAGAATATTCTCATGGCAACCCAGGTTAAATACAAATGGTTCAAGGATGATATACTGCGGCGTCGAGGAAATACACCTACATAGGTCAAGGAAAAAAACAAGATATAAGGATAAATACAGGAATTAATTCTCCTCTGGATATATTTCATAAATTATAATAAAAACCTATAAAAATCTCCTTATTATTATACTATTTTAAGATATTTTCTATAAATTAATTACTTTTATTGATAAAGAGTTAGGTAAATCTCTTTATCATCTTATTTATTTCTTTGTGCGCGTGACACTGCACAAGCATGGAAGCATCGCCAATGTGATAATGGAAAGTCAGATATATTACAAACCTTCATGCCCACGCCATATTGAAAGAAGAAGAAAATACCATCAAAGGTTTCGCTAACAATTGTGTTAGGGATCAAGTGGAGAGGTCTGTCCCAGGGAAAGGGTTATTTTTCTAGTCTTTAAATCGCGTAGCGCAGGGCGCTCTTAGAAATTGAACAACCAACCTTCTTCCCTCATTGCAAGCTGCACACATGGATCTCCGCGACCACGCACTCAGTTGAATTGCCGACACTTCCTACGATTTATTTCCCTCGCGGTCGGGTGCATTGCAAACGTTCATTATGTCTGCTTCGCTGTAGGGCTCACAGCTGGAGGTGCAAGAAACTAACCTTTGCCTGCGGGTGGGGCGGTATCGCCAGATCTACCCAACGGCAGTGCCCGGTTTTGGTTGCGACTCCAACTCCATCTAATAAACAATAAGTTTTGTAGTAGTATGCAATTGAAAAGTTATCCCGCATGAAGGGATAATTCCGCTAGCATTTAACTTTGCACCGGCAAGGCTTACGCGGAGCGTAGATGGACGGCTTAGTTTAGTCCGCCAAAAGACCCCCCTTGAGTATAGTGGCATTAAGAAACTGCAGAGAGTAGTAGTCCGTAATTCGAGCAGAAAGTTAAAAGGTTTGAGCCCTCATAAATAAGGTTGTCTCCCCGGGCTTACGAAAGATCTCATGCATCCCAATGGTAGACCTGAGCCCTCCTGCAAAGTTCGACATGCACATACATAATGCAAAAGCCAACTATACGGGCAACCGCCATAGCCATATGATGTCTCTAGATAGCAATCCAAATTTGTTACAGGTTCGAACAAAGGGTTATAAAACGGATGCTTCGCTCCTACTGTAGAGATATCAGCACATTGTTCAGTATCCCATTTCCGACCCTCCGCGTGTCATGACCAAAAGAGGGGGAAAAGGGCCGCGGCCGCAAGTCGGGCCGCACAATCGGACCGCTGGTCAGCTGCATAGCATTGATGAAGTTATATAGATCAGGCGCAGCTAAGTAGCTGTAATTGACCCGAGAAGAAGAAGGAATTAGAAACTGATGGAAGTGGGTTGGAACTTTGGAAGCTTCTAAAAGTGGTATATTAAGCCTGAAGGCTCCTAGAGATAGAAGGGCAAGAATCAACAGACTCAATCATCTCCCCTAAGCTATGTATCTGCTACTAAGCAGCTGCCTTTGCCACTCTTCTTGATTGATCCTTTTGACCCCTGACACCGCGCCTTCAATACACACTCGCGACCGCCGTTTCCATGAAGGCCTTCATCCTCCTTTCACTCGCTTGCTTGGCTGTCAGCCTACCTATCCATCCAGGAACTGGGCAAGCAGATCTCGACATCCCTGACAGCGTCTATGAGTCTGTTAACGAGGAAAATGGTATTCCCTTCATTCGCCGCATCAAACCTCATCTAACTCTAGCCGATCCTACCCCTATCGCAGCTACTCCCAGTAACGCAACCTTATTCCGGAGGAGGGCACTCGGAATCAGACCTAGTCCGTGGCTTTTTTCTGCCCCGTCCCGCGTTAAGCCCTCCAAGACACTCTCCGAGGAGCCCTCTAAGGAGCCTTGAACGGAACCCCTTAAAAAGTATCAGCTACGCCCAAGCCGGCACGTAGATAAGTACTGTCTACGTCTAGCTCGGATTGTTCTTATGATTCAACATTGCAAAACTATGTACGATTTATTATCCCGGCTCGAATAATTGCCTCCAGCTGCGTTCAAACGATAACGAATTCCAGTCCGAGCCTTCTTCTACAGAGGAACCAAGTCAGGGCGGACGCAAAGGCGGCTGCTACCTTTAGTTAACGACACTTGGGAGGACTTACGCTGGATGACGGTGAATACAATGGGGTATGCCTTGCCTTTGAGGTAATTGTATCATGACGTTTCTTGCTATGTGTTTGTCCCATTGAGGTAACCATCTACAATATCATAACATCATGTGTTTGTATGCCTTGCATGCACGTTCACCCATTTTGACATCGAGGTCGTGAGCGTCGTCCCTATTCCTGCTCCGTGCTGGCAAGCTCGTAGCCACGGGACTTTTTAGGCACCATGATTTTCCTTGTAGTTTGAGATAGGTGCTCTAAGGCAATACATATCCGCCATCGATCAGGATATCGCTTCCAGTCATGTAGGTAGATGCATCGCTAGCGAGGTACAAGTAAAGGCCCTTAATCTCTTTCACGTGCCCCTGTCTCCCAAATGCTGACATGCGATAAGCCTCGTTGATGGCTAGAGGGCTCGCACCCATCTTGGTATCAAAGAACCCAGGAGAAACAATGTTGACGCGAGCAAAGTCTCGCCATTCTCGAGCGAGTGACTTGCCCAAGTGCGTAATGAAAGCCTTGGTGGCATTGTAAACCGGTTGATCCGTGGGGACGTTTACGATGTGAGCGCTCATGCTAGAGGTGATGATGAAGTTGCCGAAACCTTGACGCTTAAAGATCTCGCCGGCGTACTTGGCTGTGAATACGACGCCGTCCACTAGACGCTAGTTAGTTAAAGTCAAGAACTGACAGAGACTCGCTTACTGTTGACAGAGAGCTGCTTCTTGTATTCGTCAATTGTCTGCTCTAGAATCGGCTTTGAGATTGCCATTCCTGTGTAGTATTCACCATTAGCCTCAGGGCGCCGCGAATAACCTATCATGGGTACTCACCCGCGTTGGCGACAAAGACATCAATCTTTCCAAAGTCTTTCAGGACAGTTTGGAGAGTCTCCTGAACTTGGGTGACATCCGAAACTGGCAATGTTGTTAGTGTTGGCTAGAATAGCCAGGGACTCATGGTGCTTACCGTCGACCTTGTAAGCAGCCGCTTTAACTCCATGCTGGTTTACCAAGTCCTGGGCCCTGTCGACAGCGGCTGTGTTTCTGCAGATGTCAGAGTTGGTGCGCTGCGATGAGGTCCAGCGGGCACATACGAGTTATACCACAGGGCGACATTTCCGCCAGCTTCAGCCATGGCTGTAGCCACAGCCAGACCAATTCCGTCAGCAGCACCCGTGATAACGACGACCTTGCCGTTGAGTCGGAGTTGCTCAACAACGTTGGACGGGGTGTCTGGGAAGGGTTTGGGGAATCCCTCCCGGACCTTGGCGCAATCCTCGAATGTCATGGACATGGTGGCGGTTCAGGTCAAATCAGTAACTCAGTAACAAATCTTATGGTTTCTTTGGGTAATTTTAATCGAGTAAGCGAAAGTTAAGGACTCTCTGGTTATATGCTGAGGCTGAGGTCGTGTCATCTGACCCACGTCGGAGCAGAGAGCTCCGACGCCTCTGTTGATCTACGTACGTAGCCCCGATACTCCTCTCCCTCCACTTTCATCAACACCTGAAGAGGAAGGTCCATCGGGCGACAGTCAGCCGCTTTTACCTCGCCCTTGCGCTTGCATCAGCAAACAACGGCCCGGGCCCAATACCAGCACCTCCGCAAAGCCCCACTCAACCGCTGACCCCCGAACCGATTGAGTATGAGTCCCACGGACCGGGATCGGCCACGGCTCCAAGTCAGCCGAGCCTGCGTCCACTGCCAGAGACGCAAAACGCGCTGTGCTGGGAGCAACAACGGCCAGAGGGCTTGTACTTACTGCTTGAACACTCGGAAAACGTGTAGTTTTGACCAGCGCCCGGATCGAACCCCGCTCACTCGCAAAAATCTTGATGACGCCGAGACGCGTTGCATGCAGTTAAGGTCGCTTCTGGAGAAGTTCAATCCTGGTTTGGATATTGACGCCGAGCTCGCAACATTCGGTAGTAGTTCTGATGTTGTACAAGATTCACCCAACGATGTTGAGGATGGCGCGGCTCGGGAAGATTATGAGTGGAATGAAGCCTCATCGCACGTCTCGCCCGGTTCCTCAGCTATGCACAAGGATGGCATGGCAATTCTACCAAGCCTCAATGCTGGATACCTCGGTAAGCTCCTTCCGTCGTCAATCCGACTTGAGCTGACCTTGTTCGCATCAAGGCCGAAGCTCAGGGTCCGAGATCCTTCAAGAGGTCACGGCCTTACTCCCGCCATCCACGATTCTATCACCCAGTGGCAGTGATGAATCCCACCCGCTTCCCGTCCAGTCTGCTGCGAGAGGCATTGGCCCTGACCCTCCACAGCTTGCATCTTTGGCTGTCATTAACACGTTGATTGATGGGTATTTTCGCCTGTACAACGCCTCTTACCCAATTCTCCACGAGCCAACATTCCGAAGCGAGGTCGCCAACCGAGACAGGGTGTGTGCCAACCCGACCTGGCGTATAATATACTATATGGTTCTGGCCATTGGGAGCTGGCTGCTAGACAATAACACAACTCCCGAGCAATGCCCGTTTTACTCTGCTGCTAGATCACGTATCTCGATGCAGGTATTCGAGGCCGGTACTATCAGAACTGTTCAGGGTTTGCTTCTGATGGGCAACTATCTGCAGAAGCGAGACAGGCCGAATACTGGATACAGTCTCATCGGCCTTGCCCAAAGGATCGCATTCGGGATTGGCTTGCATCGGGAAAGGCCGTCGGCCGAGGACAAGGTCGTGTTCGAGCGGCATCGACAACTGTTCTGGGTCGTCTACTGTTTTGATAGTGGTTTCAGCATCACCACTGGCCGCCCGATGGCAGTTCTTGAGGGGTTTATAGATCAAGCTCTACCCCGGAACATTGACGACCAAGTAAGTCATCTTATTGTGAATATCTTCCCAGAATACTAACACAACTGGCCTAGGACTGTGATAATTCATCCGTTGTGCCGGCTCCTGTCAACTACCCTACCACTTACTCCGCCCTCATTGCTCAAGCTCAGCTAGTCAGGATTGCAAACGGGATTCACCATGAGTTTCTCTCGGCAAAGACGGCCAACCAAAAGATGGAATACCAACTGGCTGAGATCATGGCCCAGAAGCTGGACGTGTGGAGAGGCAACCTCCCGACATTCTTTACTAGCCCAGATGTCCCGGCCTGGTTTCTGGGCCCGCGGTCAATCGTTTTGTGGAAAGAGCAAAACTTGCGCATTTTGCTATGGAGGGGAACCAAAAAGGTTCACCCATATTTGCCAAGTCGTATGGATGCCAGGAGTCGCTGCCTTGACGCCGCGATGGAGACTATACAGTCCATCTCCTCCTTTGTCGCCTCCTTTGAAAGTAGCCTGCACCCTGGAATCGTTTGGTATGGGACCTACTTTATCTTCCAGGCAATCCTGGTACTCGAAGCCAGCTGTCTTGGCCGAGATGGCCAACCTGACCAAGATTTCCCGTCCGACCCGGGGGGGTGGGAGGCCTCAATATCTGCCGCCATCCAATGTCTCGAGTCACTTGCCCGAGGGAATAGCTCTGCTGCCCTCTGTCTCGAGTTCATTGAGAGAATCCATCGTTCGGCCGGACCCAAGGCCGGAGAAATGCCTGGTACCCAGATGGGCTCTGCGCAGCAAGCCACGGATGGTCTCCTCACCTATGACTATCTGTTTGATCCGACGGCTTGGACGTCGGAAATGGACAGCATCGCCACTGACCCGGTTTTACGAGAGCTCATTGGCGAGGCCTTTCTAGATTTTGACGCTGTACCTGGTGTGAACTTGGGCCCTGACTTGGACTCTTGACTCGGCCGTATTTCCGCAGCCAAGACGGATATAGGAGCCGTGTCCCATGGTACACGATCTCCTGGCTCAGCCGACCCATCGAGAGCCGGGCTGCAGCTATAATAAAGAACATAGTATCAACACATCATAACATCACGACCTGATGTTAAAACAGTGTCACATAGTCCACATGCTGCTAGAGTAAGTCTCATTCAAGGAGTCGCAAGTTTGGTGTTACTGTCAAACGGGAGTGAGATTAGTTGATTGAAGATGGAAGAAGAAAGTGCTAAGGGCGCGCGTTACAAGGAATCTGGTCCAAGCGGATCGGATCATCGATAGCCCACTTCCAGCAGTTACAAACTTATGCAAATACTTTCGAGGACAGAAGTTATTCACTCACAGCCCGGGGCGAGACTGACAGGCTAATCTTGACCAATTCTATTATTTAAATGTAGAAATTAATGATATTGAACTACTAATCAACTGCAGAAAATATTGCCTTGCCGAGGGCGACATAAAAACCTGGTTTCCTGGTAAACGTGAAGTTCTTCTGGGAACTTGCTGTTCCCCCAGCCCGGGAGGAGGTTCTAATCGTCTCGCCGGGGCGATATTCTGTATGAGACTTCTAAGTATGGCATAGCTTGCACAGTCTTCTTTGTTCCCGGTCATACGGCGTGCCTGAGATCTTGCTTTAGGGTAGGTTTTCGCATCCTGGACGTTAGGCTTCGAATCTTAGGCGTCAAACGCGGAGAACCCCTGTCGGAGATATTCCGCGTCGCGGTTTGTTTTGATGACAGCTCACATCGCTGACCTCGGCGGCAGCATCACACGTAGCCACTTGATTGTCACATCTTTGCTCTTCCTTAACCGTTAAAATAAAATAATTCCATTGATCAAGCGCGACTCGAACGCAGTTTTTGGCTTCCAGTGATTGATGATGGCTCAGCGGGGTTCAAGCATGGATGCCCCTCTCTACCAACCTCTCGACACAGCGCAAGCCGAGATTAGGCTCATTGAGATTTTTCCGGAAGAGTTCGGCTTGATCACCGTCTCTCTCGAAAACGCTCCCAAGTATGCGGCACTCTCATACGTATGGGGTGACCCCGAGGACCAAGAAACGATCGTCCTCCAAGGGCGAAACGTCCGCGTGGGAAGAAACCTTGCCTTGTTCCTCGCCCGGATTCGGCGCGGCCAACCAGGCAACCAGGATCAATCTTTGCATCATTCATTGCATCCCCTCTATCGGCTAGTCAAGTTGTTGATTTACACGATACTTCTCCAAAGCTGGATTATTCGGGCTCGGACAAATGACCCGAGTCACCCGCTGCGTAATCGACTACCTCGCTACTCCCTGCTAGCCAACTGGCTAGTCTCGGCCGCCGTACGCTTCCTCTTTTGCCGACTACGACACCCGGGGGGTCAGACCGAGGAGCCAGACGAAAAACTCAACTACATTTGGGCGGATGCGATATGTATCAACCAGCGAAACATCGAGGAGCGTTCACAGCAAGTGCAACTGATGGGCCAGATTTTTGGCTCCGCCGAGGCTGTTTACTCCTGGGTTGGTCCGAGGGACTACTCGCTCGCCTTCGAGTCCCTTAGGGAAATTGCTCGCCTTAGCCAACCACCAAGTGACCCGGACGGAAATTACGAGCTGCAAATCGAATCTTTATGGTGGCATCCTAGTCTTTGGCGTGAGACCGACAAGTCGGGCAAATTCGGATTTCACAACAAAGCCTGGGATTCCATCAACGACCTTGCCATAGAGCAGTACTGGGAACGCGTCTGGATATTCCAGGAGGTTGTTCTCGCTCGGCAGACGCACCTCATGAGCTCTGGCGATAGTACATTGAGCTGGGATGAGCTCTCGATTGCAGCCTCGAGCCTTGGAGACCTATCGGAAAGACTCGAGCTGGGTCAAGAAAAGAAGCCTTTCTACTTCTCCGATAGGGTCTGGCTGTTTCTGAAGAGATTTCCAGATTGGTCTAGAATAGAGCTGATAAACCTTGGAAAGGAAATCTATATGATGGACAGGGGAGGCTCTCTGACACCCGAAATAGGTGTGGTTGACGGAGAACCGTGGCACAGCATTGAACTATCAAGATGGGAGCTCTCTCTCATCAGTATGAATTTCATTGCTACAGACCCTCGAGACCATGTCTACGGCGGCCTCGCCATTACCGGCCTCCTAATCGTACCAGACTACACCAAGAGTGTTTCGGATGTCTACATGGAGTATGCAGCTCTTTGGATCAAAACGCACTGCCTCTTCCGGCACAACCCAGCAACGGAGCAATCCCCACTTGCGTTCCTAGCACTCGCTGGGATTCACAACTTTGCCCCCTTTCACGATATCCCCAGTTGGGCCCCAGATCTCATGGTGGGGAGACGCGGCAAACGCTACACTTGTGGCATGTTTTGCGACGACTACGACGAGGGGTTCCGAAGAGATCTGAACGACCCATACGTCGTTCCCGATACACAAAGTCTTTTTGCATGGGGGTTCAAACTTGAGCCCATTTCTAGCATTACCTCGGGCACAGTTGATTCAGAGGAACTTGATGACAACATTGTGAGGTTTGGAATGTTTGCCTCCAGCTTCGTCTCACGACATCCGCAATACGTCTCGGGTATCCCATCCTTCCAGGCCATCGGTCGATTGCTATCCCGACAAGATGACACGGCTGGTACGCGCGATACGGTGATCTATCTTTCTTATCTCTCAAGAGTTATGGCGTCTCCCCACATGTCTGACATAATTCAGAGGTTGTCAGACCCTACACTGCCAGAGACAGATCATACAAGTCTATTCCAAAATTGGGGGCCCCAAATGTTTGAGGCTTCTCTTCCTGGAACAAGCCTGGAGCAGCTGGGCCTTGACTACGATTTTGTATTTGAAAAACGTGAAGGCGCACCCGTACATCCGGATGATCACCAACTGCTTGCATTGTTGTTAGATCTCGAAAGATCGACCTATTTCAAAACAAGCAGTGGCTACATCGGAATCGGAACTGCACAAGTAGCTGAGGGTGATTATCTCTGTGTATTTCAGGGTGGTGGTTCACCCTCGGTGGTGCGCAAGACTACGGATGGCCATTATCAGTTTAGGGGAAATGTCTTTGTGGTGGGTTTGGATCCCAAGCAATTTATTGAGAGAAACGGCACATCATCTCAATGGTTTGAGCTACGATAGAAAAATGAAACCTTTTGACATCGAACAACGAAACTAGGTAGATCGTCAAGACATGCCCATTATGGACAAACCGCTAGGTCAGAGACATAAAGTCTCAGTCCCATGGGTCTAGGACAAGCTTATGCCCGCTAACTTCCCCGCGGTCCATGAGATCGAGCGCGGGTTGGATGTTGAAAAGTCCCCCGCTGACCCGTTGCGACGGAGTGGGTATAATGACTCCAGACTCAAGTCCCTGGGGGACCAGGGTATCATAGTACCAATTCCTGAACTCTTCATGCTCCGGGTTATTGAAGATCCATCCGTATGACTCGAATCTGCGTTCCACGTTTTCGGGTATTGGGTTTGTCCCTGAGAATACGGGAATAAGAGTGTTGTAAGATCCTCCACCAATATTGCTGAGGTACTTGGTAATGATGTTGGTGACTGGTGGAACGCCGATTGTGTCCAAGATGCGATGATAGGGACCGTGAGCTTGTAGATCCTGGATGATCTTGTCGGGAGGGTTGGAATGATCGATCACCGCAGTCGGACCCAAAGATGCAACGTACTCGTGGTTTCTTGGCGACGAAGTGGTGACTACTTCATAGCCAGCAGCTTTGGCGTATCGTATCGCAAGGCCACCGCAGGAGCTGGATCCTCCATATATGAGGATCCTCTTGCCCTTCGGCGACTTGGGCTTGTCAAGACTCGGTCGTTCCAGACCAAGAAAGTGGGAACATGCAGCTGTGACCGTAGCAAGATTGAGAACAACCTTGGCTCCCGACTCTAAGAACTCGCTTGAGGGCAGCTTTGAGGTGGTGTCGGCACATGCAAGCGCATATTGCTGGAAAGACCCAAATCTTGGATCATTCGCTTTGCCGTGGGGGCGAGCAACAGCTACACTGTCGCCTTTGGAGAACTTCTCAACATCAGGGCCGATACTCTCAACAACGCCAGAGAATGAGAGGCCGAGGATATTAGGATAGGTCAAGGGGTGAACCTCAATCCTAAAATCCTTTGTCAGCTACGTGGTTTCATGATCTCGCGGAGAACACTTACTTTTGTTGCTTAGATTCAATCGGACTGAAAGCAATGAACCGCACTTTGACAAGAATCTCCCCGGGTCCAGGGATTGGCGTCTCAATAGGACCTAGCTCCAAAGGAGCGTGCTTGTGCTTGATCCATGCTGCGGTGTGTGTTGCCATGTTGTCTTGGCAGGGGGCTGAACGGGAACAAATCGTACTTTGTGTAACAAATAACCTTGCTTAACCTATGAGGCTATATTTACTCGGTACTGATAAGAATCGAACGATTGGAAGGTTCGCGACTGGCGCTGACACCCGACGTCGCGACGAGGCTGAGCATGTAAGCCCGAAGGCGACTGGGGATTACCGGGAATCCCCTCGGGGATCTCGGTGACATTTTTCGGCGCGGCAAAGGCATGAAACCTCTGACTAATCCGACGTGAGATTGGACCTTGCGGTGGAGGATGAAGTTGAAATAAGTGAGGCTCATAATGCCAGCAGAAAGCCAACTCAGCTGCTCATCACAATACATCCTATCGTTTCAGCTAGACACTGGACATTATTCACTCACAATGCAAATCAACGACCAAATCACTACACAGCCAAATGGCAGCCATACCAATGCTGTTCCTACCAATGGAACTCACTCAAATGCGGTGAAGCCAAACGGCACATCCAACGGCACAAACCCAATCCCCAGAGAGCGTCTTGAGGATTCCATCAAGAGAGGAATCGACGCCAAAGTCATGCGCTACCCCGAGACTGGTATCAACGTCCTCATCGCTGGAGCCGGTCTTGGAGGTATCACCTGCGCTCTTGAATGCTGGCGCAAGGGTCACAATGTCCGAGTCATCGACAGAAGCCCTGGCCCTGTCTGGACAGGCGACAACGTTCAGATCCAGCCTTCCGCTATCCTTCTTCTCCGTCATTGGCCCGACATGGGCTACGAGATTGAGGATAACCAGTACGACGTTGCCATGTCTTACTACAAGCAGACTGGCGAGCGCATCTGGGGTCCTGCGCCACCCATGTTCAACGACCCTGAGCATCTTGCCGGCCGAAGGGGTTTCCCCTCGGTTAATGCTCATAGCCGAATCAAGCTCTACCGTGCGTTCCTGCGACAGGCTGAGCGTATTGGGTTGAAGGTTGAATGGGGCTGCAAGGTTGTTGAATACTGGGAGGACCTTGAGCAAGGTGCTGGAGGAGTTGTCCTGGAGAATGGCGAGAAGAGAACTGCCGATATTGTTGTCGCGGCTGATGGTCTTCGAACAAAGTCCAACACCATTGTTCCGGGTATGCCCAAGGAGCTCAAGACGAGTGGAAAGGCCATCTACAGGGCTGGATACCCCGTTGAGCATGCTTTGAAGGACCCGACCGTGCGGGAGATGTGGAACTTCGACCCCAATAGCCAGCCCATCTGGCAGTTTTGGCTTGGGTAAGTCTCTTACCTCGAACACAGAGAAAATTGGCTAACTGATGACAGCAACGGTGCTCATGCTATGATTGCTCTCACCCACGATCTTGCTTTCTGGAGCTTCATCCACTCGGTAAGTTCACCTTCTTCCTGTCGTACACATCCAATGCCTAACATTACTGTCCAGCACGCTGAGTCTGCTACCGAGTCCTGGGTGCCAGACATTGACCCAGCTGAGGTCATTGAGGTTATGGAGAAGAACGCTGCCGTCCACCCAGCCATTGCAGCCTTCATCAGGACAGCACCTAAGGGATCTGTCGTCAACTGGCAACTCAAGTTCAGAGATCCCCACGAGCAGTGGACTTCTCCCGGTGGCCGAGTTGTCCAGCTCGGCGACGCAGCACACGCCTTCCTACCAACATCCGGAAACGGCGCCACACAAGCCATTGAAGACGGTGTCACACTTGCCACTTGCCTACAACTCGCTGGCAAGGCTCAGGCCGCCAACGCAACAAAGGCCTACAACAAGCTTCGCTACCAAAGAGTCTCGTGTGGCCAAAAGATGGGCTTTGTCAACCAACAACTCAAGCAGCACACCGACTGGGACGCCATCGCCAAGAACCCAGCCCTTGTGCGTTCACGATACCCCAAGTGGGTGTGGTCGCACGACCCTGAGGCGTACGCGTACGAAAAGTTCGCCGAGGCGCTGCACCACGTGCTGAGTGACGGTGAGGTGCCTCTGAACAACACGAACTATCCTAAGGGGCACAAGTTTAGAAAGTGGACTATGCAGGAGGTCCAGGAGCAGATTCAGGCTGGACAGAGTCTGGAGGAGCTTCAGGATGGAGATTGGGCTTAGATAGGCAGGATGACAACAGACTGAATAGGGTTCGGGAATTCATCTCATTTATAGCAATTAGTTGTCGGAATTGCTCTGTCCATTATCTACAAGCTTGTCCCTGTCATATTGTCCGTCTTTCGTAATTATCTGTTTGTAACTTGTTCTGAGGCGTTGTCACATCTGTCTGGTGAGACAAGCGGCTGGCGTTGGTGTCGGAAGGCTGCGATCTCACGATTAATCGGTTGCAGGAGAGGTAGCACCATGAAGTCGTGGAACATACTTACATTCGGCAAACAATAACTTCATCATATCATTCATGAACCATAGTGGAAAGTTAAGTAAGAGTAAGGACATAAGTTCATAACCAACTGCATATCTCATAATACTCATCATCTAAGCATGCCCATTCACACCATTCACACCATTCACACCATTCGCCACCTCTCCATTGACACCGCTCAAAATTGCCTCAATAACCGAGAGCTCACTTCCAGCCGGCCGCTCAATAGCCCGAATTGTCAGCCCTGCCTTGGCCAAAAGATCCGTCCACTCTTCAGTCTCTCGCTCCTTGGCATTGAATGCCTGGATCATGGTAAGATCCTTCTGTCTCAAAGCTGCTTCAAACGTTCTTGAGCCAGAACCCGGCTTGGGAAGAACCATGTCCATGATGAGAAGCCGACTAGATGGTCCCATCGCTTCTACGATACCTTGCAGAATCTTGACCGCATCGGCATCCGGCCAGTCGTGGATGATGGTTCGCAGAAGGTAAACGTCTGCTGCCTTAACTGGCTGGGGGGTGAAGAAGTCGTAATCGAGAATTTCGATTCGATTTCTTACATCTTCCGGAAGCTCAGGAATGCGAGCTCTGGCATTCTTTACTGGGCCAGGAAGATCTTCAACCACCAGCTTGAGTTTTGGGTATGTCGTGGCAAGCATGGTGGCGGTAGAACCGCTACTTCCACCAACCTGGAAATTGTTAGTCTACCCAATTACGAGATCTAGTGCAACTTATTTGAACTTACATCAACAACCTTGGCCTCTCCCAAGGACTTCCAGTCGAAAGCCTCCAGCAGATGCTCCACATTAGATCCGGTGTGAGACACTGCTCGACTCTTCATAAAGGCATCAAAACCTTCGTTGAGATCGGGCCGAGACTTCAGATGCTCGAAGAAAGTCAGGTCAGTGTCGTGAACGAGATTGTAGGCAGTCTCATTCTTGGCTGTTGTGTTCCCCCACTTCTCTGTTGCCTGTGCTAATTTCTCCATAATCGGGACAGTCTGATTGAACATGTGCAGAAGCTGAACCCGCATGTGAGGATTCTCAACAAACGAGGCGGAGAGCGCATTGTGCGAAAGCCTGCCATCCCTGTCCTCGCAGAGCAACCCGGCAGTCATAGCCATGCGGGCTACAGAGCGAAGCGTAGAGATTGGCACACTGGTCTTGGCTGAAACATCGGCATATGAAAGTGAAGCCGGAGGGAGTGGAATTTGAGAGAGTACATCAAAGTGACAGAGCCAGCCGATGCAGTGATATTGTTGCTGTTGTACAACCAACTCTGTGAGAAAGCTGTTGGGATCATGAACAAGGTGCTTGATTTGAGCTGCATGCTCAATGACAGCGTCTCGTTCCGTCTTGTGCATTTTGGTGTGTGTGGAAATAGTGGATAGTAGATGCAGTGTGGTTGAAATTACGGTATCAGTGAGGGCCAAGGACTGCTGCTGCTTATGAGGGAGAAAACATTCCACGCAGCCAACAGCCTTTTCCAATAGGAAGGACTATTGCCGATTCCCTTTACGAATCTTACAGGTGTCCGGCAGTCTTACGGGACTTGTTGGTGTCGCCGGTGAAAGCCGGGGGTTGCTGACCTCAGACGGTGCAAGAATCGCCGATCATGTTCCCGGAGGAACCCCGTAGTTTTCGGACGCCGTGCTCCATGCGGCTGCGCCTTGCAGCTCGGTGCAAGCCCGAGAGATTATGGATGCAGCTTGAGCCTCATTTTTTACTCTTTTCTGCAGAGATAATGGAGAGGCTGTGGCCGGAGATATGCTTGCTTTGTCAGGGACCGGGGACAGCTTGATAATCACCGTCAAGATGATACTGTTTGAAGCAAGGCTCCGGGACCCGAGTGAGGCATTGCTGACGGCCATGGTATCTGCGGCAAGATAACGACCGGGATGATTGACATGTGGAAGTCGGCAAGATATGGACGGATGCAGAGGCAGCTCAATAATGAAACAGAAATAAATAAGAGCTTCTTCAGTGATAGATCTGAATTTGAGACAAGACAGCAACCAATTCAACCCTTCAACCACTCTTTTCTAAACAACCAAGATTCAACACCTTCGTCATGACTGACAACCTCAAGCTCTACCTCTTCGGAGACCAAACCTTTGACATCAAGCCTCATCTTCAGAAGCTCTTCCAGCAGCGAGACCACCTCTTCCTCCAAGACTTTCTAACAAAAGCCTACAATGCCATCCGCGTCGAGATGTACAGGTTGCCGTTCAAGGTCAGGAATGATCTTCCTCGGTTTACCTGTCAGGAGGATCTCCTGAGGTGGGATGAGAGTGGGAAGAGGTGCATTGCTTTGGATATGGCGATGACTACTCTCTACCACCTTGGCACTTTCATCAGGTAAGTATTCCCAAGTACACATGAAGTGATATCTAACAGGTCGTCAAGCCAAGCTGGAATCTCTTCCTATGACGCTCAGAGCTCCAGAGTTGTTGGTCTCTGCACAGGAGCCTTCGCTGCTGCTGCCGTCAGCTGCAGTAGCTTCACAGCTGATCTCATCCCCATGGCTGTCTACTCAGTCATTGCAGCCTTCAGAACAGGCATGCTCGTAACTGATGCTGCTAAGAGGGTCGATCAGTCGCAAGATCTGGATCAGAGCTGGGCACTACTCGTTCCTGGGTCCAAGTCTGCTGCGGCTGTTGAGAAGTTCTGCGAGGAGAGCGTGAGTCCTCCCATTTACTCACACACACATTGACAATATCTAATCCCATTGTTTCCAGAATCTGCCCTTGACCAGCCGACCCTACATCAGCGCCTACGCCCCCAACGGCATCACCGTCAGCGGTCCCCCCAAGACTCTCGCCCAACTTATCAGCTCTCCCAGCTTCAAGAGTCTCACATCCAAGAGCATCCCGATCTTTGGTGCCTACCACGCTCCGCATCTGTACTCGCAGATCGATGCCAAGAAAATTGTGGCGAGCCTGTCCTATAACGCGACCAATGCTCTCTCTGAGCAGATTCCAATCCTGTCAAGCACAGGCGTCAAGCTTGAGGAGCGAAGCTTTGCGACGCTTTTGGAGGATGCTGTTGCCCAGGCTCTAGTTCACCCTCTTCACTGGAGCTCCATCCTCGGAGATATCCAGGCTTGCCTTCAGGATGTGAGCCCAGAGCAGTTCAGTGTTGTTCCCATCGGATCCACTGCCGATCATCTCATCTATACTGCCCTCAAGCAGACGCCGCTGCGCTCTCTGGTTCCAACCACTCACAGCCAGAGCCGCCAGTCTGTTCCTGTGGTCGGTACTGAGTCAACGTCCAAGAAGCCCAAGCTTGCCATCGTCGCCATGTCTGGCCGATTCCCGGGCGCCAAGGACAACGAAGCCTACTGGGATCTCCTCTTCCAGGGTCTCGACGTCCACAAACCCGTCCCCAGTCTTCGATGGGATGCGCAGACTCATGTAGACCCCACTGGAAAGACCAAGAACACCAGTGCCACTCCCTTCGGCTGCTGGTTGGACGATCCTGCTGAGTTTGACGCTCGCTTCTTTAACATCTCACCCCGAGAGGCACCCCAGATCGACCCTGCCCAAAGAATTGCACTCATGACTGCTTACGAGGCCATTGAACAAGCTGGTATTGTTCCCGATGCCACTCCTTCTACCCGCCCCGATCGTGTCGGTGTCTTTTACGGCGTGACCAGCAACGATTGGATGGAGACCAACAGTGCTCAGGGAATTGACACTTACTTCATTCCTGGTGGAAACCGTGCGTTTATCCCCGGTCGCATTAACTACTTCTTCAAGTTCAGCGGTCCCAGCTACGCAGTTGACACTGCTTGCTCTTCCAGTCTGGCTGGCATCCATCTCGCTTGCAACTCGCTCTGGCGTGGAGACATCGACACTGCCATCGCTGGTGGTACCAATGTCTTGACGAACCCTGACTTCACGTCGGGTCTTGACAGGGGCCACTTTCTGTCGCGAACTGGTAACTGCAAGACCTTTGACGATGGTGCTGATGGATACTGCCGCGGTGAGGGTGTTGCTACTCTCATCATCAAGCGACTCGATGATGCTCTCGCGGAGAATGATCCTATTCTTGGTGTTATTCTCGGAGCTTACACCAACCACTCGGCTGAGTCGGAGTCCATCACCCGACCTCACGTTGGAGCCCAGCGAGCCATCTTCAGCAAGATTCTGAGTGAAGCGGCTGTTGATCCTTACACTGTCAGCTATGTCGAGATGCATGGAACGTAAGTCGCCCCACTATTCTTTTGAAGTGTAGATACTGACACATTCGCAGAGGTACCCAGGCTGGCGACGCCACAGAAATGGCCAGCGTCCTCGACACCTTCGCACCACCTCTCGTCGACGGCAAGAAGGCTCGTTCCGATGAACAAGCACTCTTCATAGGCTCAGCGAAAGCAAATATCGGCCACGGTGAAGCTGCTTCTGGTGCATCTAGTGTGATCAAGGTCCTCAACATGATGCAGAAGAACATGATCGTTCCTCACTGTGGCATCAAGACCAAGATCAACCACAAGTTTCCCACCGATCTCCTCCAGCGCAACGTTCATATTGCACTGAAGCCAACTGCTTGGGACAGAAGTAATGGCCCTCGACGTGTTTTTGTGAACAACTTCAGTGCTGCGGGTGGAAACTCGGCTCTGTTGCTGGAGGACGCGCCGCCCAAGATTGAGCGACCCGCCACTGTCGATTCTCGGGTTCAATTCCCCATTGCTGTCACTGCCAAGAGTGGTTCTGCTCTGCAAGGAAACATGCGATCTATGCTCAAGTTCCTACGAGAGAACCCGGAAGTGTCTCTTGGTGAGCTCTCATACACCACCACAGCTCGTCGCATCCACCATCAGCACCGAGTTCTTCTCAACGGTCCCACCACCGAAGACATCTGCAAGAAGATTGAGACAGCTCTGCAGAACAACACTGGTGTCAACAGACCCAAGAGTGCTCCCAGCGTTGTGTTCACGTTTACCGGCCAGGGTGCTCAGTACCCTGGAATGGGCAAGCAGCTGTTCGAGGAATCCTCCTTCGTCCGCTCTGAGCTTATCCAGCTTGATCAGATTGCACAGAGCCTTGACTTCCCGTCCATGCTGCCAGTCATTCAGTCCGAAGAGCAAGACATTGGAATCTTTGCTCCTACTGCAGTCCAACTCGCCAGTGTCTGCCTCCAGATCACTCTCAGCAAGCTCTGGGCCACGTGGGGTATTTACCCTGCTGCCGTTGTTGGCCACAGTCTTGGCGAGTACGCAGCTCTCAATGTCGCGGGAGTCTTGTCCGACACCGATACTTTGTTCCTCGTTGGCAAGCGGGCGCAGCTGCTTGAGCAGAAGTGCACTCGCAGCACTCACTCAATGCTTGTCGTGAAGGGATCCGAGGATGAGATTGCCGAGGTCCTCGAAGGCAACGAGTATGAGACTGCATGCATCAACTCGCCGATTGAGACTGTTCTCGCTGGAACCAACGAGCAAGTCGCTGATCTCAAGGAGCTGCTTACAGCTGCCGCAATGAAGTCGACCCTTCTCAAGGTCCCGTACGCTTTCCACTCCTCGCAGCTTGACCCAGTTCTGTCCGAGTTCCAAGAGATTGCTGCCGGGGTTACTTTCTCCAAGCCCAATGTTCCAGTCCTTCGCCCGCTTGACGGCACTGTTGTGGATCATTGCGACTCTTTCGGTCCTGAATACCTGGCGAACCACTCTCGCCAGTCTGTCAACATGCTGGGGGCACTCTCAACTGCCTACCGCGACCATGTCATCACCGACCGATCCATGATTCTCGAACTTGGTCCCCACCCCGCCATCACCGGCATGGTCAAGGCTGTCCTTGGCCAGCAAGTGACATGCATCGCTTCCCTCCAGCGCGCCAGACAGCCCTGGGATGTGCTTTGTGCAGCACTGAAGGGTTTGTACGACGCTGGAGCCAACATCAGCTGGGCAGAGTACCAGCGTGACTTTGAGGGCTCCCACTCTGTTGTCGCTCTCCCTGCTTACAGCTGGGATCTCAAGGACTACTGGATCCAGTATGTCAACGATTGGTCTCTTCGCAAGGGCGATGCTCCAATTGTGATCAACAACGCCCCAAGGCTTGAGAGCACAACCATTCACTCTGTAGTTGAGGAAAGTGGTGACTCCAAGAAGACACACATGATTGTGGAGGCAGATATCTCACGCAAGGACATGAGTCCTCTTGTCCAGGGCCATGAGGTCGATGGAATTCCGTTGTGCACTCCATCGGTCTATGCAGACATGGCCTTGACTCTTGGAAGGTACCTTCTAGAGCGATACCAGCCTCAGCAAAAGAAGAACTTGATCGATGTGTCAGACATGACCATCTCCAAGGCTCTGATCCTGCGAGGCGATGGAAGCAAGCAGCCTCTTCAGGCCCACCTTGATGCTGACTGGGCTTCTCAGTCCGCAACCATTAAGTTCATGACCTTTGATGTAAGCTACACTGCAATTGTTTGCCTTTCTCATCGACAAGCTGACATTTTTTAGAACAAAGGTAATCTGCAGAAGCACTCGGAGTGCGTTGTCCGCTTTAGGGACCACAGCCTCCAGAAGACTCTGCAAGATAACGCAGCCAGCGTCAAGCAGAAGATGCAGGCCCTCCGCAGCGGAATCGCGACCGGCGAGACTGCACGATACAATCGAGCCATGGTCTTCCGAGCCATCCGTCCCTTGGCCCGTTTCCATAACGACTACCGCGCCATCGACGAGATCATCCTCAACAGCCCGACATACGAGGCCTCCAGTCGTCTCAGCTTTGGCAGTGTCAAGCGCGACGGCAACTTCCACACTCATCCCGCCATCATTGACTCTCTGACCCAGGGTTGCGGATTCGCCATGAACTGCAATGATGACACCGACTTGGACGTTGAGGTCTTTATGAACCACGGCTGGGGATCTCTGCAGATGTTTGAGCCTCTTCAGTTTGACAAGACTTATACCACTTATACGCAGATGCACCCTGGGGAGGATAAGCTCTGGCATGGTGATGTGGTCATTTTTGATGGTGATCGCGTTGTTGCCTTTTTCGGACAGATTGCGGCAAGTATATACAGGTGCACCATGAAGTAGAGCTTACTAACTTTGATCAGATTCAAGGAGTCCCTCGCCGAGTTCTCAAGGTCATTCTCTCTCTTGAGAGCGGCAAGAAGACCCAGCCCCAGCGCCCGGCTCAGAACAAGACACCTACCATCTCCGTCTCTGCTCCCGCGAATGGCGCGTCGTCTGTGAAGTTTACTCTGCCAGTCGAGAAGGTCCAGCCGTCTAGAATCTCCACGGCTCTCTCCATCATCGCTGAAGAGAGCGGCATTGATGTTGCTGACCTGACCGATGGCACCAACTTTTCCGACGTCGGCATCGATTCCCTTCTCGGACTGACCATCTCCGCTCGCTTCCGAGAGGAGCTAGACATCGATCTTGACTTCAACGCTCTCTTCTTTGACCACCCCACAGTCCAAGATTTGAAGATGTTCCTCATGGGACCCGACGACGATGGAAGCGCGACCTCCTCCTCCAACGCTAGTGACTCTGGCTTGGAGTCCCCTCCCAGTGGCCTCATCACTGGCGCGGTCACGCCTGATGCCCATGAGGACTTTGCCAACCCTTTTGAGGTCGACTTTCTCCGCGCCCTTGACATCATCTCGGAAGAGAGTGGAGTTGCTCGAGAGGAACTTGACAATGACACCAACTTTGCTGATTGTGGTGTCGATTCTTTGCTCTCTCTTGTTATCACCAGTCGCTTCCAGGATGCTTTTGGACTCGATGTTGGACATGAGACTCTCTTCCTTGATTGCCAGACTGTAGGCGATCTGAAGGAGATGTTGATGAGGGAGATGGGAGGATCACCACCAGTCCCATCTGTTCCCGTCAGCAAGCCAGCCGCTCTCCCAGTGCCTGAGGCTGTTCAAGCTCCTCCCAGCAAGACAGTTGCAGTGAATAGTGCTCACAGCGGTACTTTTGACCTTGATGCCCGCCAGAAAGCCGTCGACGAGCTTGTTCAGAAGTATATCGCCGGCTTCTCTGCCCCAACCTCAAACCCCTCAGCCGCTCTGCCCGCCGACAATGAAAAGGTAGTCCTCATCACAGGTGCAACCGGTGGGCTTGGCAGTCATCTCGTCTACTCCATCGCTCAACTCGAAGACGTCAAGACCGTCATCTGTCTCAACCGCGACAACAGAGAGGAGCCCGAAACGCGTCAGTACAAGGCCATGAGGGAGAAGGGTATCCGCTTCCCCGAGAACCTGAAGCATAAGCTGCGAATCTTCCAGACCGATACCTCCAAGCCGCATCTCGGACTTGCCAAGGGTGATTACGATAGTCTTGTGGGCTCCGTCACTCACTTGATCCATAACGCCTGGCCCATGAGCGCCAAGCGTCCCCTCTCTGGCTTTGAGTCTCAGTTCCAGGTCTTCCGCAACCTCGTCGACTTCGGCAACGAAGCTGCCTCCCATCGCCCTGAGAACTTCAAGTTCAGCTTCCAGATGGTATCCTCAATTGGTGTCGTCGGACAGTACGGTCTAGCTGCGGGTCAAACTGGAAAGATTGTCGTCCCTGAGAAAAGCTCTACTATCGATGCTCTCCTCTCCAATGGCTACGCAGAGGCGAAGTGGGGATGCGAGAGGATGCTTGATGAGACTCTGCACAAGTATCCTAACCGCTTCCGCGCTATGGTCGTCCGTCTCGGGCAGATCGCCGGCTCGAAGACGAGCGGCTACTGGAACCCAATGGAGCATTTCGGATTCCTCATCAAGTCGTCTCAGACTCTGAATGCCCTGCCAGACGTCGACGGTGCTCTCAACTGGACGCCTGTCAACGACATTGCAGACACCTTGTCTGATCTTGTTCTATCTGACCGCACACCTCACCCGTTCTATCACATCGACAACCCTGTCGGCCAGCAGTGGCGCGATGTGAATGCCATCCTCTCAGACACCCTACGGATCCCCAACCTCGTTCCTTTCAAGGACTGGCTCAAACTCGTCCGAGAGGCGCCTCAGCAGGATAACCCCGCTGCACTTCTGGTTGACTTTTTGGAGAGCACCTACCTCCGAATGGCCTGCGGAGGACTTGTCCTGGATGTCAAGAACACACTTGAGCATTCCAAGTCCCTCAGAGCCGTTGGACCTGTCTCTGAAGTCGTGACCCGTAAGTACATTCACATCTGGAAGGAGATTGGGTTCTTGAAGACCACGGCAGAGGACAAGGCTGGCTTTGAGGCTGAGAGGCTTCGACTTTGGGGCCCTAGAGTATAAGTAGAGGAGAAGGGAACTGGTTGGAAGAAGTCAAGCATGGATTACGGAGTTTTGATACAATTTGGTTAGATCCATTAAAATCATTTCTTTTGTCGTTGCATCTTTGTCGAAATCTCCTCATCTTTCTCTGTTCTTCTAAACTGCATACAGAATAAATTTCAACTTGCAAATGCTTCACATGTCTAATCACTGCTTGAGTTTCCGTCAGCGGACTCTGAAGAGTGCTTAGCACTAACATAGCCCTTTGTCCACGAATGATGAGCGGCTCCCTAATCCTTCTTCCCTGATCTTTGTGCCTCCAATTTGTCGCTCGTCTTAGAGTTCTCGTCGTGAGCACTCGAATATTTAGCATCAGCACCTCTGTTACAACAATTCCATCCCAAAGTATCACACAACGATACAAAAACAGAAGTGCAGCCACAATCAAGTCCTGGTCGTATCAGCAGGGTCTTCCTCAAACTCAACTCCGGAGAGGGCTGTGAGCACTCACAAGATGTCGGAGTTGAGCTGCCTACCCTAGACTAGAAGGCCCACTTGTCGGAGTTGAGATTGCATACCACCTCGAGTCTCGAAGTCCCAAAGCCATGTGGTTTGTCAGCAGAGCCTTGAGTTCCGCCAAATTGTTATTTATGAGGTGATTGTGGCAGAGGCTTTTTCCATTCCTTGTTTTCTTTTGCCTTTCTCATAAGCCGCCCCGATTCTGGTTCACCGACACATCTTATCCACGCGGGTCATATCTAATCAGTTCAGTTTCCCAAGATTTGTCTCACGTACGTTTTTTTCTTTACTCGCATTAAGCAGCAACTTAGGGAGGCAGCTGACGTTTAATCATACAGTGACACGAAACATCCCTGGCAAGGGACGAAGATGGAAAACATCCAGGATTTCATTCGGGGCATCCCGAAAGCAGAGCTTCATATGCACATCGAAGGCTGCATTGAGCCGGACATGATGTTTGCCCTGGCTGAGCGCAATGGCATCCCTCTTCGATGGAAATCCCCTGAGGCCTTACGGGATGCCTACAAGTTCAATGATCTTCAATCATTCCTCACCTTATACTTTGAGGGATGCAAGGTACTGGTCAAAAAGCAGGACTTTCACGATGTGACTCTTGCATACCTTGAGAGAGCACATGCTGAGAACGTCGTCCGGGCTGAGCTCTTTATTGGCCCCCAGACATTTACTGAAAATGGCACTCCTTTATCCGAACTCATGGAGGGCGTCCTCGGTGCAATCCACGAAGCCGAGCAGACATTGGACATCAGCGCAGGGCTCATCATAAGCACCCATCGACATCGAACGGAAGAGGAAGGGCTTGCGTTGCTCGACTCCATCATGCCGTGGAAAGATCGCATTGTTGGCATCGGTATGGGCGGACCTGAGATGCCGAACCCACCCTCAAAGTTTACTACCTACTTCAAGACGTGCCGCGAACGTGGGTTCCGAACCTGTATCCATGCTGGAGAAGAAGGTCCCTCCGACTACGTCCGTCAAGCTATCGAGCAGCTACATGTCGACCGGATCGATCATGGAATTGCTTGTCTCTCGGATCCAGCACTGGTCGCGGAACTTGTTAAAAAACAGATCCCGCTGACGGTGTGCCCTGTGTCGAATCTGAAGCTCAACGTGGTATCGTCGCTTGCTGGCCATCCATTGCGAAAGCTGCTCGATGCGGGAGTCAAGGTGTCGATACACTCTGACGACCCGCCATACTTTGGCGCTTATATAAACGACAACTTCATACAGAGCCAAGCTGCGCTTGGTCTCTCCAGGCACGACATTGTTACTCTTGCTCGCAATAGTATTTCTAGCTCGTTTCTACCTGAAAATGAGATAAATGGTCTGATTTCGAAATTAGATTCGTTTGTGTCAAGAGTTTAAATATACTCAGGGGATTAGGTAAGCTAGTTACGCAACCCCTCTCTTCATCAGAGAGGGGGCATCATAACCTATAACTGCGTCACTGCTATAACCGCCTTGGTTATCTTTATAGCCTTATTTCTCCACTAAATAAAGTCTAAATAGCTTCAAATTAAAATATATACTTATTTCCAATTGAAATTAACTATACCTCGATTTTTAGCTAAAGAAAGCGCTACTACGGCGTGTGCGGCGTATACGTATCTATCGGGGCTATCCACGCTATTAATAACTCGGGCGAACCCCTTCCTAGCCAAATATAGTATTAGTGATACCGCCGCGCTTAACCATATAAATACCGGTCTAACTAAGAAATATATATACCTATTAAAAGCTAGGAAACCGCTGCCTTCTAATTCTAAAGGAGGGACCCCGATGGCGCTAATTAGGCCAGAAGAATAGGCTTTAATAACCTTTATCCGTTTAGTTAAATAAAGCGCTTTTACTATATTAAAAGCCTCTATCTATAACTACGCTAGTTTCCTTTAAGGATACCGATTTAATAACCCATAGCCTCCTATATTAATATTATAGGTATAGAGGTTTAAAAGGTATTATCTAAAGCTTTAATATAAGTCCCTAAAAGTCTAAGAAGTTACTTATGCCGCCGCGGAGTCTAATATATAATATATCGATAATTAGTTTAAGGAATTTAATGCCCTTATAAGTACCCTTAGTATCTAAAAATATAATCTTTAGAACTTTAATAAGACCCCCTTATAAATTAGGTAGGTAAATAATAACCTTAAGCTCTTTTCTACCTAGATAAAATAAAATATATAAATAATTATCTTTTAGCCTGGGAATAAAGAGTCTTTAATATCTATTAATACTATTAATATAGCTAGGAGGTTAATTCCTTTATTCTTAATACTTATAGCGAAGGTATTATTAGAGGAATATACCTAGGCTAATATTAATACGCGGGTTATCCTTATATTTACTAATATAGGTTATAATAACTCTTATTAAGCTATCTAGTAGCTATAATACTTTAACCGCTATTTCTTTGCCGCTAGTAAGACCTTTGCTAGATCCTCTATTAAGGAGTAATTTAGCTACTTAATAATTATTATAAAGTCTCTATTTAATAAGGAATATATATTTAAACCTTATTATTAACTAAAGAAGGCTCTAACCTTATATTAGCTCCTCCTAATAGACTCCTTTTCTACTTATAAGGATCCTAAATTTATCTAGTATTATAAAATATTTAATATTATCCTATACCGGCTCCTAAGTTATATAAGTTATTATCTATAACCTCTTAATATTAGCATCTATTAATACCTTAAGAATAAATAAAAGTCTACTCTTAGGGACTTTATAAGAGCCGGCGGTCTATAGATATCTTAATTTAACTTCTTAAATTAATAGAATTATATATATATAGCGGCCTTTAAGGCCTATTATATATATGCCGGGTTCGAGAAGTTAGGTATCTTCCTTATTAACCTAGAAGTTATCCTAGGTCTACTCCGCTAGCATACCAAAGAGAGAGATAAGCTATTATTCCTAGTTAAATTAAATAAGGATAAGGTAACCCCGAGGAGGGTTAAGAAGTAGCTCTCTAATCCGTCTATCTAAAGGTCTATATCCCTCCTTAATATACTAACGAGGAAGGTTATCTAGCATACTAAAGCATATATTAACTTATCTATTATAACTTAAAGTTTACTTAAGAATACCCTTACTTTATATAAGGAATATATATAACTCGAGGGACGCTATATATAAAGTCGACGCTAAATTAAAGGCATTAAAGATAGTACCTTTATTATAAGAGAGTTAAAGCATATAGTTAAAGTAAGAGACTAAGAGTAGTAGAGATTAGAGTTAAAGAGACTAACCCGGTAGTAAAATAACTTCCTCTAGAGTCTTCGTAACGATAGCCGGCTATATCTCTATAGCGGCGCGGCTATAAAAGTAAAGCGGGAAAAGGCAGTAGTAGAAGCGGCTGCGATAGCTTTATAAGAGGCTAACCGCTAGAGATTAATAGATAAGTCAGAAAGGGATATCCTAGGGAACCACTAATACCTTTAGATTAAAGCTAGTAAAGAAACCTAGTATTTCTATTATTAAATTTAAAGCCAGTATATTCTTAAAGTTATTCCTAAGGCCATTAACTATTTAGCCGACCTTAATAAGGCTATAGCCTTACTAGAGGCGGGAGCCTCGTAAGATAATATACCTAAAGATATTCTCTCGGTATTATTAGGAGACTTAACGCCGTTATTGCCCGGTAACGAGGAGGAAGATCGTAACGATATTAAGATCATCATGAACACACAGATCGGGGCATTTATATAAGCTTCTTTAAGGGCCGGAAGAGGGGATTATTCGCATAAGAATAGCGATTAGGAAGGAGATCTATTACGCCGAGAAGATTAGGGCGGATTCGGCTATAATCGCGTGCCTAATAACTACTCGGATAACGAGAGGGTCGAGGCGTATATTATAGTGGCCGGGATAATAATTCCTATGCCGCAGTCGCGGGCCCGAGACTAGGCATTATATTTACTTATATATAATAATATAGGAATACCTTTAAGAAGGTTTAAATTATTAGGAATAATTATTTAGATGAAGGGCTATTTATTGATAATAATTTTATTAAAATTAGACCTTATTTAGTGGAGAAATAAGGTTATAAAGATGATTAAGGCGGTTATAGCAGTGACGTAGTTATAGGTTATGATGCCCCCTCTCTGGTGAAGAGAGGGGCGGCCTATCATTAGTCAGCCCCCTGGGTAGGGGCTGTCTACCTATTCGATCAATTATCCCATCAAGGACTGGGCTTCAACTATAACAAAGAACACCGTACTCTTAATTAACGGTGCTATTCCTTAACCTAAAAGCGGAACCGGTGGTTCTCAAGATAGGCAAACCTGAACGGGGGCGCTAGGCGTCCTACTCTAGCAGTCTCTGGAGTTTTAATTCGTCACTTAGAGGCAAGAATACACGAGGCGGCATTGAGTGGCTATCAGCTCTAGGTTGTATGTAATTCATCAGCTGCAAACGAAGAAGAGAACAGAAGCAGTGTCATGTTAGGCTCAGGGCCATCGTTCGCTTCAGCATTGCCCCTTATTGCTCCTGATGATCACCAGATTTCACATTACCACTAGGGTCTTGCTCCAAGGATTTCAGCATTGAAATCACTTTCAGCGTCGCACATCGACTCAGCATCATCCTCTGACTCCGGCTCACTAAAATAAACAAAACACCGAACTCTTTCAGGCCACACGTCTACCCACCAAGTTAGAAAACCATCGGAGTCGCACTCTTTTGAGCACTTACGCGTCTTCACGTCGCTTAAACACTCCTTCATTTCATTGACGGTGTCCTCATCAACCGTGAACAGTTGTTCCATGCGTGGTCTCCAGTGGCAATTGAGAAAGTTGGCAAGGACTTCGATCGTTGGCTCGGCCTCATCCAGTTGGCTAGTGAATTCCTCCATCAAGGAATCCAGCAGAGCACCATTTCTTTGCCCGGCTTCGTCAGCTCTTATCTCTTGGATCATGCTTGCGTCATGATCAAGAATGACCAGCGCCTTGTCCAAGCCAAACTCATCGTAGTCCGGACGGCCATCATCCGAAGTGACCCATTTTAGGCTGTACCTATCCAAGACCCCAAAATGGCAACACGTGTGTGTCATCTCGAGAGCTTCAAACGTAATAAAGCGCAAAAAATGAGTGATGATAGTTGATGTTTTGTCGCCGCAGCCTAACTCATACTCATATAGGAAGCCCACAAGATTATTCGTCCAAGATATATGTCGAAAACTCCCATCAGCATCAGCGTAGGCTTTGAAGATAGACCCCAGCGGGGAACAGCCCTCGCCCCCGGGCATGCACCAGCAAACACAGCAGTCTCGGGCCGAGGATCGAGAGAGCCCTTGCATGATTGTTGTTGCGCTCTCAGAGAAACCGTCAAAGCAACCGAGTGCAGCGAGATAGTGCCAGCCAGTGGACTTGGTGTTAAGGCCAAGCTTGCGTGGATCTTCAGGCAAATGGTCGAGAAATCCTTCCTCTTGCAACCATCGCAAAGTGCTCAGCCAGCGCTCACTGTCAATTTTTCCATCACCGTCTGCGGAACAAAATCGTTCGCGATTGACCATGACAGGGGTAAGTCCAAGTTCGTCACAGGCCCAGTTGTTCTGAAACCCATTTTCAAAGAAGTTTTGAAAGTAGTTAAGCGGCAGCCACTGGCAATGAAATACCGTGGCGAAATCATGACCCACGTCCAAACCTTGATCGACTGCGACGCCTGCAATGGCAAGCTTTTCATGAACACACCTCGCTTCTTTTTCAGAACTATCGCAATTGAACTCGTTATCGAAATCCTGAAGCTCATTCCGTGCGAGTGCAAACAACTTTGCCCTTCTCTCAAACAGTCGGCGAGCAACAACCGTGACGCATTCAGGTGACGTTAGTGGCCACCCAATATCAAAGTTTACCCGTTGGCTCATGTGGGTCTAGCGACCCAGGCGAGCCAACCTAGCAAGCTAGGTTGGCCACAAAATTATGATACAGCCACAAAATTGTGATACAGCGTGGGGCCCTATTTTCCCCCTTAGAAAGCCGCCTTTTTCAGTCTCTTAGTTTTAGAAGCCATCTAGAGTGATTTATAAAGGTGCAAAAGAGCAAGTTAAAGCTATTAGCGATGCCTAATGTGATGATATTAATGATATTAACTATAGCTATAATAGAAGCCGCCGCCTAAGCCTCTAAGGCCGCCCCCTTCCTAGACGATTCCTTATATAAATTTAGCTATAAGAGCGTCTTTTTAGCCCTCCGGGCTGGCTTCTTATGCGGCCCTTACTTGCGTAATAATGCTCGTGATCCTCTATATCCCTAATATGTGGTATTAAGACCATATCGGGCACGGCGTAGAGGGAAGTTTAGGTAGCAAAGACGGTAGCCGCGGCGGCGAGGGTATAACCGGCGGCGATGAGGGCATTCGCAGTAGAGGCTTAAATAGAGGGAATTCCTTGTCCTCTTCTTCTTCCTCTTCCTCTTCTTCTTCCTCGGGAGGAGCCAGTTCGAGCTAGAAAGTAATACTATTATTACTTCCTGCGAGAGCGGTCTAGTCTATCGCACTAAGGGGTTTCAGGGTAAGACTAGCGTTATAAATAGCTTCGTGGATTTCCTACGGAAGTTAGGTATCTATTATAAAAGGTTTAGGCTTTTAAGTAAATATCTAATATATAGTTAAGTATTATATCTCTATAGAATAATACTTAATATCCTTCCCTATATACTCTAACTACTAAGACTATAATACCTTCTTCTTTACGCCGTCGATAATAATCTCTTTCTCTTGCCGCTATTAGTCCTTAATCTTCTTTATCTCCTAGATAACGAGGCTACGAGCGGTCCAGACCTATGCCTTCTCCTCTTTCTACCGGGCTTCGGCGATAACCTCCTCCTATTAGTCTCGAATCTCCTATAAACTAATATTATAACTAGAATCTCCTATTAGCTTTGCTCTCTTCCCTCTCTTCTTTATATTATATCTCTTCTTAATCCGAGCCCGGCGGTTATCGACATAAGTAATAACTATAGATTTAAGAACTATAGCCTCTATAACGATATTATATATCTAATAAAGTCTAGTATACATAGGGGAGCTAAAGGTATCGCCATATTAGTCTAAGAGTTATTTAGTGGTATCTACGGCGGCCTAGAAGCGAGATTCCTAAGGAAAAAAGGAGGCAAAGGCCAGGTTAATAGCCTACTTCGCCTAAAGCTACTTCTTAGCTAGGTATATTATTGCTAGCTTAGGATTTAATAGATAGATACCTAACTTCTCGAAGCCTAAGATAATATTATATACTATAAATCTTTCCTTAAAGACTTCTTAATTTAACTTAATAAGTCTATTAATATAAAAGAAGAGGTATAATTTACCTAAAAGCCGCGGATAAAGTTAGCGTAGGAGAAGGAAATATTACCCTTTTAAAGCTACTTACCGAGAAGCTTCTAATAGGCATTCTTTAGCGGCTAAAAGACTCTAATATCTATTAGCTATAATATATATATAGAGTAAGGAGGCAAGGGAGCTATAATAATATAGAACTTTATATAATATTCTCTAATAGCAAAGACTCTATATCCTATAAAGCTATTAAAGATAATAAGTCTCTAGATAGTTATATTAGCGGCCTAAGAGATAAGGGGAATATTATATTAAATATACTTTTATATAAGATCTCTAAGGAACTTATTATATCTAAATTACTCCTTAAATATCTATCCTATATGCTATGCCTTAGCGGACTTAGCCTAAGAATACTAATTAAAGTATATTATCTACTCGAGAGTAATCTCGCCGTTAGAGAAGGCTATGTTAGACTAGGCGAAGCGTATGACAATCGTGGGGTTCCTAAGGGATAAACCGGTCATGCTGGTTTATATTGGCAGAGGAGAATATTGCGTAGCCTTAAAGGATAATATAAGTTATATCTAGTAATATACTTAAAGGTATTAAGTATAACTAAGTTATATTAATAGCTGAGGTAGCTAATATATAAGAAAGTACACGTAGGTACGTACTATATACTAAGTCCTTTATGAGGGGATTATAGTTGCCCTAGATCACGATAATCCTTAGATTATAGTAATCCTAGGATCATAGTGATTTAGCTATAATAGTAATCCTTCTTTAATTAGTCCTTTCTTTCTATTATAGGGAATTATATATGTCTATTATAGTTAGGTATATATTAGGTTATAATATAATATCTCCCCTTCTAAGGCCTTATCTATAAGGCCACTTAAATAGCTATTTCTATATTCCTTCTTTATAGGTATAACTTAGACTTATAATATTTTCCGGGATATTATATTAATAAAATATCTAATTATATTTCTAAATATCTTAACCGAAAAGTCAAAGAGTATTAATTTTTAGCCATAAGTATTAAATTATCGCGTGAATTTATAGATATGCTATACTTATATTATTTTAAGCATTAGAAGGAATACTTAATAATAGAAAGCTCTTCGCGGTATAGTAAGTATATATATTAGGGTTATTCCTACGATAGGACGCGGGTTATAAATTCTCGTAAGTCCTATGCCTTAATTTCGTGGGGCCCCCTTTTCCTATGAGTCGTATTAATATATAAGTAATATATTGCTTAATTTCGTAAGAGAAGAAACTAGAGGAGGACGAGGAGAAGGCGGGTGCTAACTTATTATAGCTTTATAAGGAGCTAATAGAGCTTTAAGCAAAGATAGCGCTAGCCGCGGGTTGTTTATCTAGACTGCGGAAAACTAAGAATTTAGTTAAGGAGCGCTATATTACTAAGTTCCGGCGGGGAATATAGGGTCTAGAGGGCGAGGATTATCTAGCGGAGGAGTTAAGTTATCGCGAGGAGTCTATCTAGGAGGAGCTTTAATCCCTAAACCTAGAGGGGTTTAATTAGGTTTCCTTTAGCTTAGGTAGTTTTAACTTTAATCCCTTGCCTAGTTCCGGCGGAGTTAATAGAAATTCTTTAGAAGGTATTATGCCTTAGTGAGGTATTCTAGGGGTTCCTAGGTATTTTCTAAGTCTAAGTAATCTTTCTATTTAATAAAATATATTATTTTATTATTAATTTTATCTATATTAAGGATAGATTCTATAATATATTCTTTTAGTCTATTAACTTTTATATTGGTATTATTACTTATTTTAACCTAGATAATATCTTATATTAACTTAAGTAATAAGATATAAAAGATTAAATAGAGCTTAACCTTAGGTAATAAGTCTAATTTATAATTATATTTTAAAATTTTCTATTTAACTCTATAGGGTCTAATATATTTATAGTTAAGTTTTTTATTTTATTATTTTATTTTAATATTTTTTATCGCGAGGTAGATTATATTTCCCTTTAAAAAGGTTAATTCCTTAATCCTTTTTTTATTAATATAATTTATTATTTTATTCTTAATAAATTTAAGTTCTATATATATTTCTTTATATAAGTTATATAGCTAGTTATTAGTAAGGATTACTTTAGGGTTAATAATAATATCTCGTAATTATCGGTAAGTATCTAGTATAAATCTAAAGTTAGTATAGGCTAGTATAGTCTTTATGCTTTCATTTATAGCTATATTATAGGCTAGCTAAGCAGCTAATAGCTTTTTAACCTAGTTAGTTTATTTATAGTTAATATAGTATCGAAGGTATTGCTCTAGTATCTAGTTTATATATTCTATTTATTTATCTATCTCCTTATAATATATAGTAGAGAGCTTATAATTAATTCCTAAGTATTTAATAAGGCTTTATTAAAACTTAGATATAAATAGTAGTCCTCGATTAATAATAATCTTAAGTAGTATATTATATATTTTAGCGATATAAAAATAAAAGAGATAGGCGAATTCTTTAGTTATAGTTAATTCTCTATATAATATAAAATAAGAAAATTTCATAAGTCTATCTATAATAATAAGAATACTATTATAGAAGTTTCTAATTACTAGTTTTTCTAATAGGGGTAATTTAGTAATAAAATCTATTATAATAGCTTCCTATAGTAGCTAAGGTATTAGTAGGGGTTATAGTTTACTATAGGGTTTATAGCGTTATGCCTTAGTTTTCGCGTAAAGGTCGCATTATTTAATAATAATTATAATAGTCTTTTTTATATTAGGAAATATATATATCGTTTTAATATATTCTAGGGTTTTATTAATTCCTTAGTATCTATAGAGTTAATAACTATATATTTCGTATATAAGGTCATCGCATAGATCCTCTAGTATTTATTATTTATTAGTTTTCTAGTTATCTAGTAGTTATTTATTATACTCTAGGATTTTAATAAGGAGTAGATTCCCTTGCTCTACTATGTATATTATATTTAGGTATTATTATTGCCTAATATATATAATTGTCCGTTATTATAGGTGTCCCTCGGGGGTGAGGTATAGTAGTTATTCCCTAGTCTTGATCTTTCCTATGTCTAGGTCGGGTCTGCGGCTAATAGCGTCTACTCGGCCGTTTTCTGATCCTTTAATATAGATAATAATATAATCGAATTCTAAAAGGTATTCGGCGTATTATAATTATTATCTATTAAGTTATTAGGTTATCGCAAAGTAGGAGATATTCTTATAGTTAATATAGACCTTAATCTAATAATAGTTTCTTAAAAGGTGTAAAAGACTGAAGAATAAAGACTATAAAGTCCTCAAAGACTGTAGGGTAGATGACTTGGATAGGAGGTGAATAGGTAGAGGAATTAGTCTTAATAAATAGCTGTGAAGCTAAATAGCAAGGCATAGGGTAGGTAAAGTCAAGAGTAAAATAGATAGAAAAAATAAGAAGAAAACCAGCTTCTTATTGGTATGTAAATTGTGAGTATTCATACAAGATCTAAGGAGCTAATTCTAAGAGAGGGCTAATAGCTTATATAGCTAATGAGTCGGAATCTATTAGTCCGATTCGGGTGAAAGTTATACCGCCGGATAGCCCTAATTCCGGGCTTTGTAACGGTATTAGTTTCACTAAGAACGGATAATTAGAAGCCGAGTTATGCGTTATTCTAATATAAAACTTCTAGGGTTTTAAACTAGGAAATTTAAAACCGGATAGAAAATACCCATTGGAAAGGCACGGCTTTCACGGCTTTATCGGGCTCTTTAAAAAGCCCTAAGTCCGAAGTCACGTGACCTTCCTAATTAGGAAATAGAGCTAAATATAGCCGAAATAGACTATCTTGTAACTCCCTAATATCTTGCTTATCTAAGCATATATTGCTTAGGTAAGCCTATAACTGGATAGCGCATAAGCTAAACTATAGGGTATTTAAATCCTAGGCTTATATCTTATAAGCTTATTTTTCTAGAATTTTATTTATAAAAGACCTTCTTATTATAAGGACTTTTACAAAAGGTAATATTTAAATTCCTTAAAAGTATTAATAATCATAAGAAATTCTTTATTATAGATAAGGTAATTAAGTTTTACTCTATATAGCTTATAGGAATAAAATATAATTAGGTATAGTTATCCTTTATTATCTCGTTATTTAATTTAAGCGCCTAGGGCGAAGTCTAAGGTATTAGTTTCGAGTTTAATTAGCCGAGATAGGTTAAATATCTTAAGTATTAGTTCGCTTAGGATAAGTCCCTTAATTTTATCGAAAGATTCCTTTGCCTTATTCCTAAATATAAAGGTCTTATCCTTTTTTATAAGTTCTATTAATAATATAGCTATTTTCCTAAATACTCTAAGGAATTTATAGTAATAATTAGTAAATCCGAGGAAGGCTTATATTTCCTTAATATTAGTAAGTTCCTTCTAGTCCTTAACTACTAAGACCTTCTTAGGGTCTATATATATCTTATTATAAGAGATAATATATCTAAGAAATTCTATTTCTAAGGCATAAAATTTACTTTTCTTAGGTTCTACTAGTAACTTAGCGTCCTATAGTATCTATAATACCTTATAGATATATTCTATATATTCTTCTTCTATTATAGAGAAGATAAGGATATTATCTAGGTAATATATAATAAATATATCTAGGTATTCTTATAGTATATTATTAATTATTCGCTAGAATATAATAGGTATATTAATAAGTCTAAAAGGCATAACGAGGTACTTAAATAGTCTATACTTAATATAAAAAGCAGTTTTCTATTTATATCTTTCTTTAATCTAAATAAGGTTATAGGCTCCCTTAAGGTTAAGTATAGTAAAATACTTTATTCTAAAAAATTAATCCTTTAACTTATTAATAAGGGGTAGCGATATATAATCCTTAATTATAATAGTATTAAGTATTTTAAAGTTAATATAAAGCTAGAGCTTATTATTTTTCTTTAGAATAAATATAATAAGGTATCTAATAGATAACTTACTTTCCTTAATATATCTTTTCTATATTATATCTTTGATATATTCCTTTAATACTAGAAGTTATGCTTTATTAAGTAGGTAGAATTTATTAAAGCCGGGTTATTTCCTATTAATAAACTTAATCTCGAGGTTATACGAGGTATATTCTAATAGACCTATTTTGAGTTCTTCCGCGAAGAGTTATTTATAGATCCTATACTGCTAAGGTATATTTCTAAGTCGTTCTTCTTCTGGGTTATTCTTCTTAGGCCTCTTAAGGTCCTTCTCTAATATATAGAATTATTATATAATTCATGCGATTATTTGTTATTATTATTATTTCTATCTATTATAGTATTTATATTTTATCCCTATAGGTAGAGAGGTATCTTATATTTGCCTCTACCTAATTTCTCTATTATAGGTAGAAGTTTAAGATCTCTATCCTAAGTTATTATCTAATATAGAGGATATCTTAGCATTATAAGAGAGTATCTAGCTAGTTCTCTAGTCGAAATATAGGTTATAATATCATAACTATAGGTACCTAAGCATAAGGTTATAGCTCTAGTTTAATATAATATTAAATAAGATTCCTTAGTTCTTTCCTTTAATAAAAACCTTAAGGTAATTAATCTCATAGTTAATAACTCTGTTATTATAATCAAAAGGTATTCCTTCGAGGTTATATACTATATAAGGCTCTTACTTACGCCTCTATAGTAGCCTAAGCCTATTTGCTATTGCTAGATCGAAATAGTTTTACTCGGCTCTACTATCCACTAAAGCGTTTAATTATTCTCCCTTGACTTATACTCTTAATTCTAAGTATTATCGCTTATATTCTTTGCTTATAGAGTAAAGGGCCTTCCTAGGTAGCTTATTCCCTTATTTATTTACCTATTGCCTTATATCGGATAAGGTAATTAGTTTTTTAATATTCGCATAGCATAGCTAAAGTAGTCGAATTTATATTCGCTGTCTATATATGCCTCGTAATCGTGGTTATCTCTCATGCTATCTTACTATTCCTAGAAGCTATTATCTGCTTACTAATTAGTATCTTTAGGCTCGCCGCGCCTAATATAGTCGGCGTAGTCCTATAGGAGCCTATCTATAGGTCCTTAGTTATCTCCGAGGTATAGTTAGATCTTCTAATATTATTCCTTATCTCTAGGCCTCCTATTTCGTATGCGAAAGTTAAATCCTTCCTTCGCTATTTATTTAAATCTATCGTATATAGCCTTAATATATAGCCCGTGCCGTAGGTATATTTCTTTATTATAGAGGGCTACCTTAGTGCTAGGGTAACTTCTATCTAGGTCTTATTCTTAATTAGTTATAATTATCTATGCGGCGATAATAAATTATTATTCGAGGGTAATTAATTTATTATTATTAGGGAAAAAGCGGATATTTATTACGCTAAGTACTTTGCTCTATCTTCTAACCTTATATATATATATTTTATAGGTAAGGTATAGCTTATTATTTAGTCCTTATAGCTATACTAAGAAATAATTATTTTCTTACTTACTTTAGATATGCGTGCTATATTAGTAATCCTTATAGGAGATCTATGAGATTTCTTTATACCTAGGGTATACTAATTAAGTATGTTTATCGTCTTATATATCATAGCATAGGCTCTATTAGGAGCCTATAGCTATTTCTTCGTAGTATGCCTTAATAGGAATATCTTTTATATCTATGCCGTTATTTTTTATAATAAGTATAGTGCCCTAGTCTTCTTATATTATTTTAATAATCTATTCTTATTATTTACTAATCTTATAGTTATATTACTTATGTTCTTAGGTTACTTTATATAATCCCTTGCTATATTATAGGGTAGTAATAGAAATAAATTTATACTAGTAGTATATTTTATATCCTTCTACCTCGTACTAGAGGTATAGTTTATTATTAGGTTAATAAGGTAGAGGAATTAGAAAATAATTATTTTTCCTTTTCTCTTCTAAGTATTCCTTATATTTATAGTAATAATAAAATATCTATGAGATATTAGGGTATTCTTTATATATGGGATAGGTTTAGATATTATCTTATATGCTAAATAGTGCTTTAGGGAGTCTAGGATCTTTAGCTATTACTTAATATAGAGCGCAGATATAGATATCTTATATATTCGCCGTATCTATGTGTTCTCGGGCCATCTAGATATATTATTCCCTAAGAGTATTCTAATATCGGTTACCTTATTTATCATGGAGCTATAAATAGTATTCTTCCTTCTATAAGTTATTATCTATCTTTTAGTTATATTAGTTTTAGATCTAGGTAGTAGCTAGTTATTATTATGCTTCTATCGCTAAGCTATAATTAGGGTCTTAGTTATAGCGCTTAACTCGTTAGGTGACTATAATAGTCCTTATACCCTGGGCCCTAGCTGGCTTACTAGTGGGTTCTAATAGTAATTACTATTTCGATCTATTAATAAGGTAAAGTTATCTTACTTTAGGGGGTTATATAGTTATATAGCGTTCTCCTTTCTAGGGTTTATTATTATATTTAAATTATTCCTTCGTAAAGTATATTTAGTCATAGGGTATAGTTATTTCTCTGGGATAGAGGCTAGTATTATTATATCCTATGCGTATTATGCCGAGGGTCTTAGTAGTCTAGATAGCTATCTAGGGTTTATTATTAGCTTCTATAAACCTTACTTATTTCTTTCCTTCGGGTAATAATTATTATAGCCTAGGTTAATAATATCTTTCCTAGATATTACGTTGCTTTTTTCTATATATATTAGCCTTATAGCCCTTCTTATAGTAATAGTAGCATTTAATAGTTAAGGGTCTTTACTAGGCGCTGCCGAGCTATATAGGTCTAGGTTATATTCTATAAGAGGTATTAGTTTAGGTGCGTCCCTAGTTAGTATTAAACCGGGGGGTATTAACCTTATTACTCCTAAACTTAGGGTTCTATAGTTTTTTCTAAGAGAACTATTATTTATTAATTCTAATAGCTCTATTAATATAGTTAATAAGGTTATTAGGTTAGTCTTCCTTATAGAGCTTAGCCTAAACTTCTTTCTTAAGTCTATTAAAGAAAAAGGATATTAATAGTTCTTAGTCCTAGTTAAGCTTCGAAGCGAGCTAAAGGTACTTAGTGCTATACTCCGATATAGAGCGGGTCTATTAGAGTACTTTAATATCTCTTTCTACCTAGGATTTTTTATTTACTATTCTAAAAGCTTATCTAAGTATAGTTTTAAAAGCCTTAAAGCTAATATAAAGGTTTATAGTCTAGGGGGAAAGTTTAGCGAATAATTTAGTAAGATATTCCTTTATAATAGGTTTAAACTAGGCCGTAGCGTTCTTAGTTAGTCGTCCTATAGCGTATTAGACCTTACTAGACGCCGTAATAAACTATATAGGGTAATATATTATAAATATATATAGCTACGTAAGAAATATTAGTAGCCTATAGGCAGTTCTATTAAACTTCTCCGGGGGGTCTAGCTTTAGGATTTCTCTTATATCTTTTCCTCGCATAGCAGCGGTAATGATACTATTAAGCCTCTAGGCATTATTAATATATTATGCATTCTAATCGCGCTAGGTCTAGCTTATTCTTTTAATGAGGTCATAGAGTCTATCTATCTTAGTGCTTATAGTAGTAATCTAGGCTTAGAGCTACTTAATTTCTTTATTATCAGAGCTTTCTATGTTATTTATATCTTTATCCTTAGTATTAGCTAGGATAGGTGCGATAGGTATAAGGGGGTAATTAATAGGTAGAACCTACTAATAGTTATTACTAGGAGTAGCTTAAGTAGTTATTATGTTTAATATTATTTAAGGTAATACGAGTAATCCTCTAAATAAGAGCTATTAATATATAATAATTATAGGGTTCCTAAGGGATAAACCGATTATATTAGTTTATATTAGCAGAGGAGAATATTATATAGCCTTAAAGGATAATATAAGTTATATCTAGTAATATACTTAAAGGTATTAAGTATAACTAAGTTATATTAATAGCTGAGGTAGCTAATATATAAGAAAGTGCATATAGGTATATACTATATACTAAGTCCTTCGTAAGGGGATTACGGTCGCCCTAGATTATGATGATCCTTAGATCACGGCGATCCTAGGATCGTAGTGATCTAGCTATGGTGGTAATCCTTCTTTAATTGGTCCTTTCTTTCTGTTATGGGGAATTACGTGCGTCTATCGTAGTTAGGTGCATATCAGGTCGTAACAAAGCGGATATTAGGATCGGCATCTATATATGCCTAATCTAATATAGGCTAAGTCTTAAAGATAAGCCATAGCGGCATTATATTACCTATTGCGCTACTTATACTAATAAGGGTATAGGTCTCCCGGTTAGAAGGGGAGAGAACTTATTTCTTTATCCTTTGCTTTATCTATACGATAAGGACTTTAATACTTTCCCTAAGGATTCTAATCTTAATCCCGGCCTAGTTAATATTCTAGCACTTAGAAGCGCCGATATTATAACTCTAGATAATCTTAGTAAGGTTCTTAAACCACTATTTAAGGTCATCGAGACTACTAGCTTCCTAGGACTTATAAGACTATTCTATGGCTTTAAGGAATACCTACTTAAGCTTAGGATAATTATTATAGAAGCGAGTATATTATATCTTACTAATAGGATCGGCGTTAGGGTTCTTACGCTAATAGAGGGTTATAGCGGTATCTTTTATCTCAGGCTTAGAGGCAAGGAACCCGGACCTCTTTATCTAGATAATAAAGGCCATAATAGCTTTATCTTCTTTATCTATAAGAACTCGCGGTCTACCGACTTAACGAGGCATATATCTAGTCTCTAGCCTTCTTATGATCCTCTGAATAGAGGCAAAAGAGGACCCGGGGTGGCGTGCGTTGGCGGCACGAAGTGAGAGTAGTTAGGTTATGCCGGTTAAGGTGCTGCGATAGAGGCCCCGGGTATACCACGCATGTGATGCCATGACTTCCTAGGCGGCCTTAAGACTTGCCTTACTCGGCATAATAAAGATAGATAAAAGAGAGGTATTTTTTACTAGTTAGTATCGTAAAATATAGCTTAAATAAGTGGTAATTATATGTAAATGAGGATATCACTAAGTGCGGGGTCTATATCACAATTTTATGGCTGTATCACAATTTTGTGGCCAACCTAGCTTGCTAGGTTGGCTCGCCTGGGTCGCTAGACCCACATGAGCCAACGGGTAGTCGAAAACCTGCCTTCATGAGCATATCCAGGGATTCTTCACACTTAAGGTTTAGTGCTAAGGAAGTGGGCCTCGTCCAATCCCAGTCGGGTTCGTCATCATGGACAAGATTCCGGGCCTCAGTTGTGAGTAAAATTCTCAATCCCTCGGGCCAGGCCACGCTTAATTGAAGGGCAGTGTGCCCCCATAGCGTCTCTTTTACCCCATCGGGGTTGGACATGATGCATCGCTCGAGTTTAGACACAGATCTCGATACAATGGCGCGCGCGATTGGAGAGAATCCCATCACTGTAAAACTTGTTCAGACAGCATATCACCCCTGCAAGGCTGGCACCTACCGTCCATGACTTGAGGTATTGAGTGAAATGCGGAAATGGCATCCCTCTCGATGCATTCTCTAATGAGTGACTTTGAATCGAAATGTTGCGTTGTTGCCAGGTATGAGACTAATTCACTCCCTTGGCGACCATTCATCCGTGTATGACTCTTTTCACCCTTGGTCGTTTTGAAGAATGGGCTACTCAACCAGTTTCTAACCAGTCATATTAGCTGGTGGGACTTCCATCATCATAGTCACCAAACGAGGGTGCAACTTACAGACGGATATTATCGGCTTGCACAAGGGTATTTAGAACTTGCAAAATTCGCAGCACCACAGCTAAAACTGATTTATCACGCCAAACTCTCTCTTGTACTTCAGTCGCCGGAAAAGAAAAGCCTAGTATTTGAACCCAGAAGAAGTCAATATTCGCGAATATTTCAATAAACATCTATTGAGAGTTAGTAACTCAAACCTAGGATATCAACGTGGTTTTTCCAATACCAACCCTCATATGACAACGTCCATTCTCATCAATGTCACCTGGCGAAGCCTGTCCTTCTCTGTATAGAGACAGAATCTGTCTTTCGGTGCCTTCGAGCAATTGTATAGTTTCGCTAGCAGATCGTGAAGCGAGGATGCTCTTGCCCGTTTCGATCAGGGCTCTGAGGACTGGACTGGACTGTTGAGGCACAATGTTCTTGAAGCGAACTGAGCAGCCTGGACTGCTAGTGCCCATTGTGTATTCCATACAGGCAAGAGTCATTCGTGCAGAAGACCATGCGAGCTTGAGCCGGAACTGGGCATTGACGCGCCTTCGCGTTTGTCCATCAATTCCAAAGAACTTGCAAGTCCGCCGGTGTTTTCCGGGAACTTCCTGCTGAAACTCGAACTTCAAGTTCCAAAAGGCGAGGGAGAACCCAGATGGACGGCTCCTTCGCTTGCAATCGCACATGGGTGAGATAAGACGATTTGGGGAGCCGATCCTCGGCGGATGGCGAGTGACTGGCTTGAGGGGATCATCCAAAAACACGGTCTCTTGATCGTGGATAGAAGATATTTTTATCCCCTTGAATTGCACTTGTTAGTCTTAAACGGTCAGAATGTACACTGGTTAACAAGACTTACTAGTTGTGAGATCTCTGCTGATTGTGAGTCTAGCTTCTCTGCCATTTCTGCGAACATTTTCAACATGACCCGACGATTTGAGACCACTTCAGTTTCTGTGATGGTGAGCTTCCCAGAAATATTGCTACCGACATCCTGGATAGCCCACTGTGCTTGTGAAATCCGCTGATTGGTCTCTGTGAGGGAGTCGGCGATGGTGGATTCCAGTGATCGGAGCTGGCTCAGGTTTTCTTGCATCTTGTTATTCAGATCTCCGACGCCGAGGTTTGTGTCTTTCGACTGAATGTCTAGATCCTGTATCGTGAGACTGATGGTATCGATTTTCTCTCCATTCGTGACTCGGGACTGCCTACAGGGATCATTAGAAATCGATAATCGGCATGGGTAACAAAATGGGCTTACAGCGACGTGACATCTATGGCCAGGTTCAAGTTGTCCAGAAGCTCCCGCAGCGACTGACGAAGCGACTTCAACGCGTCTACCCGAAACGGGTAGACGAGTGTTCGGCCCGTCTCTCTCATCTTGTCACGGTTGGTGGTGGACTGCTGGGGGCCCCTCAGCTGGATGAGCAGTTGCTGCAGCTCCAGCAGTTTTCCTTCGCTATCCTTGAGGCATCGTCTGATCGTCGTCGCTTCGGCGCATCGGGTTTGGTCAATCTTGGGGAGAATCTCGTTGAGCGAGTAAAAGATAGTAATCAAGGTCTAGACCTCGTTAAGATCTTCGGCGATTTCAGTTTTTCTTCCATGGACAGACCGTAGGTACCAAACGAAGCCCTGGCAGACTTGGATCCCGAGGGACGTGATTCCCACAGCAGTCCCCGCGACGGACAACGGGTCTGACATGTTGGGTCGTATGACCGGGATTGCCGTAGGGAGACGAGCGATGCCTTTGGTTTGATGAAATAGAAGAAATACGTGTGGAGGGAAGATGGATGTAGAAGGAAAGAGTAGTAGGTGCTGACTTCCTTCTGCCCACGGCGTTGGTTATTCCGAAAATGCAGCGCAAAACGCGACGCCACGATGCCAGCCAATCGTTTTTCGTCATAAGTGCTCAGTTTCTGCACGCCGAGATGCATGCTACGTGGCAAGGCACACGGCGAGGCCTATAATCCCCAAGCCTGATTTTCAAGCCCCCTGCTTGGGTCGTCACGGTTCGCCATGTTACTTGAACTAGAATCGTAACAGCTCGCTTCGCTCCCTACCTTTTAACCCCGCCTTCTTGCCCCTTGCTCTGCACTAACCTTCACAACCTCCCGTTTACCTCTTGGCTTTCCGGTTCAAACGAAAACCTAGGCGTTGCCTTAAGGTTAGGGTTCCACGTGTGACGTAAACAACACCCCTGCCTGCCCGGCCGCCCTCGCAACCCACCCTCACAACCACCACTTTGCCCGTGACTTCCCCGGTTCCTTAGTTAAACGTAGACTTGAGCCCCGACACAGAGGGGGTCAGAGAGAATTCCTATAGCTCCGAGCGGAGTCATTCATCCTAGAAATCCCTTCTGAACCTTTTACTCTTGCGGATGCTAGCTCCGTAGACGTATAACGTCCAAGGCAATGGCGCCATGAGCAAGGCTATCAAGCCTAACATGGTGTTTCCCCAGCTTAAACTAAGAGTATCGTATAGATCTAGACCATAGAGAGGTAGGAAACCCCCAAGAAGACTCCTAAGGACCGCGATGGCGGCTATGACCAAAGCCACATACATCAGGAATGAATCTACAAGGTAGGTTTGAATGCTTATGAAGATACCCATTATACCGAAAGTCTGGACCCTAGTGCTAATCGTTGGGGCAATCCAATGGACTCTCATCTCGGCGGTCCAACCGTACATAATGAGGCCAGCACTCAACGTGAGCGCGGACGAGACAGTAATGGCAAGATGAAGACGAGTTTCGGGTTTGGGTTTTTGACCCTGCTATTTTTGACCCTTGATGAGACGGTCCGAGAAAATCACAATAAAGGCAATCCCGATAAGGTTGCTAATACCACCGCTAAGGAATGATAGACCAGCCCTGACGCCACTACAACCGTAGACGTCGGCATAAACAAAAGTAAAGGTTATAAAAAGAAGATGTAAAAGACTGTAGGCTGTCGCGAAGCACAGGCATAAGATTGTGATAATAGGACTGAACATAAATGTGCGTGGTTAAATAATTGCGGCGAAGAAAATTCGACGTGAAGTGCTATCTTCTTTCAGGAGTTATTTAAAATTTTAAATTCTACCATGATCAAAGGAACGCCGGTTGCTAATATCGTCGAGGCTGAGGAGTTAGGCCGGCTGCACCGAGAGAAATATAACATAACATATTACGATCGAAGCTTAGGCCACTCCAACGTTACGAAGGTTATGCAAGACAATGTTCTAATGAAATGATGCCCCATTTGACGCCTAACGTCGGCCACCCCACAACCGACCACCCCCATAACCGACCACCCCCATAACCGACCACCCCCATAACCGACCACCCCCATAACCGACCACCCCCATAACCGACCACCCATTTTCCACCTTGCAACACCACCAGGCCATATCTTTAGACCGCGATTTCTTAACTAATATTAAAGCTATCGCTAAACCGACTTCTACATCGTTTTCGCCATACCTGTAACGGTGCACCTTAGCCGTCACGCCACAGGGCAAAAGATTGAGCTATAATCGCTATTGTAGCAATCATAGTGGTGCTTCAGCTGCCTTATATAGAGGCTTATAGCGCTGTTACGGGGAACCAAGCCGCAACACGATGCTCCCTCCCCTGTGGCTTCGTCCCGAGCCACTAAGGGTCAATCCGTTACAGGGGGGAACCAAGCCCTGTACGGCACGCTGCAGCTGCCAACCCCCGGCGCAAGCCCCGCATATGCCCCGTATGCATTAGGCAAGCCCGTGAGCAACTATGCCAAGGGCAGGGATCGAACCTGCGAGCCTCGGGTCACCCGCTTCAAGCGATTATCGTGTAACGGTGCACCTTAGCCGTCACGCCACAGGGCAAAAGATTGGGCTATAATCGCTATTGTAGCAATCATAGTGGTGCTTCAGCTGCCTTATATAGAGGCTTATAGCGCTGTTACGGGGAACCAAGCCGCAACAATACCTAAATAGACTAAATAGAATATATAAGATACATTACAGATATATACAGATAGCATTTCGATTAATAAGGCCGCCGACGTATATAAGATACCGCGTTCTACCCTTAAGGGACGGATTCATAGCAGTAACCCGCGAAAAGAGCATACTAAGGCCCGGTAAAAGCTTATACCACGGCAGGAAAGGAAGCTATGAGACTAAATTCTTATCTAGCATAACCTAGGCTACCTTATTTCTTACTTATAAGTCAGAGACTTTACTAATAAGGTAGCTATACGCAATAGCTTCTAAGATAGTATCGGAAAGAATTAGCTTAAGGGTTTTTTAATATATTTCCCGGACGTTAAGATACTTAAAGGTAAAAAGATTAACTCTAACCGATATCACGGCGCCTCTACTAAACTTATTAAGGCTTTCTTTATACTTTTAATAATGCCGCCTATCTAGAAGATTAAATAGAAGTATTATTATAATATAGACGAAGTTAATATAATAGAAGGGATTAGACTTAATGGTCTAGTCCTTAGTCGAGTAAAGAAGAAATTAATACTTTTAAAATAACCTAGTTTAAGGTATTAGATTTTAATTCTCGAGTATATCTCGGCCATAGGGAAAGTCTTAAAGCCCCTAGTAATCTTTAAAGGTAGATTAGTCTAATAATAATAATTCCCTTATAATATTAACTTCCTCGAAGATTAAAACTTCATATACTCTAAGAAAGGATAAATAAATAACTAAATCGCGCTCTAATAGCTATATAATATATTTATCCCGGAGATAGTGCCTAAGGACCCCTAGGAACTATAACTCTTTATTCTTAATAGTCACGGTAATTATATAATTAAAGACTTCCTCTTTAAGTACTACGATAATAATATCTATCTTCTATTTCTTTTCCCTTACTCTTCTCACGTCCTCTAGCCCCTTAATATTACCGTCTTTAGCCCTCTAAAGAATATATACTATTAATATCTTTTTAACCTTTCATCTATTATAGACTCCACGCTAATTAATAAGATAACCTTCCTCGTTAACTATAATAAGGCCTAGATCAAAGTAATTACTAAGGATAATATCAGAGTAAGCTAGAAGGCATTAGGATTATATCTAGTCAGCGTAGCCCGGGTCCTAATAAACCCGATAGTCATAGAGACACCTAAGAGGCCTAGAACGCCTTCTCCGCCTATAGAAAGTCCTTCTAAATATCCTCTAAGGACCCCTCGCTTATCAGTTTAGGTCAAACGGGCACTTAACGTAATCTCCTTAACGTATAAGGTCCCTCCGGTCATATCGCTGCTAATAAAGAAGATAGGGCATCGATTTAAGGATTATAGCGTCGCCTTAGAGCAATAGGCAAAGGAAATATCGATATTAAAGTATTAGAATAAGGAATTAAGACCGAAGAAGAGGAAAAAAGTAATCTATAATAGCAACGCTGAGTTTATAAAGGTTCCTGCGATTAAGAAAGCTCATAAGGCGATACTTAAGGTCATATAGCCGCGTAGGACCGCTATGAGGGTTTCTAGGATAAAACAAAGTGATCTAGAGCATACATTCTATCTAAACCTTTACTAGTCTAAAAATTAGATTAATACGACTTTCCGTTATTAGTTATTAATTAATAATCGCGATCGCATAACCTTAGTGTTTTTATGGAAATAGGTGGTCGGTTATGGGGGTGGTCGGTTGTGGGGTGGCCGACGTTATGGGCCAGTTCATCCGGCCCACAATAGCATGAATGGTGTTCAGGGAAGCCTTTCGCTCTCGCTTTCGCTTTCAGTCTAGGTACTATAGCTAACCCACAATAGATATTCAGGGGAAACACTCGCTCTCGCTCTCGCTTTCGGTCTACTATGGCCGACCCACAATAGTATGAACGATATTTAGGGGTCGGCCTCACCGTGGACATGGGCCAATTTGCTCAAACCGCCAGCACTTTACATCACTCCAGCACCACCAAAACGCAATCGCAACTACGAAAGCCACACAGATTTTGTCCAATCACTTCGCCTTGACTCTCCAAGTTCTCGGCATCCAGAAGCAGCTGCAGCAGATCAGAAGTCTTTGAGATACCATGAAACAGAGAGTTGTTGCCATAATTGGATGTGGGGGAATGGGCCTCGACATCGCCCGCCGTCTGGGTGTGGTGTCGGTCGACGACTCCTTCTAGCAGACTATTCACAGGAGATTCTTAATGCAGCTATGGGTACCCTGAGCGGCGATGGCTACGCTATAGATGTCTCGGTGGTTGACGTGTCCGACCACGACTCTGTTATGAGATTCGCCCAGGCAGCAGCGGAGGCTGGTACTATCGAAGCAGTCGTAAACACTGCTGGCTTATCTCCTTCTGCCGGAAGTGCCCGCCGTATCTATGAGGTGGACCTCGTCGGTACTGCCAATGTTATCGACGCCTTCCTCCCATTCACGGACTCCGGAATGAGTTTGATTTGTGTCTCGAGCATGGCTGGTCACATGGCATCCGGCATGTCGGCCGAACTGGAGCGTCATCTCGCGATGGCATCGAGGGATACCCTCCTGAGCCATCCCGATCTTAATATTGACGACTGCGGTCCGTCAGGTCCACCCCGAGCTTATGGATACTCAAAGCGCGGCAATATCCTTCGTGTACAGGCCGCTGCCGCTGCTTGGGGTCGGCGTGGTGCAAGGATAAACTCTGTCAGCCCGGGTGTCATCTCTACGAGCACCGGGCGCCAGGAGATTGCTGGTCCCGCTGGAAAGTTCGTCACAATGAGTCCCGCTGGAAGGGTGGGTGTACCGCAGGATATCGTTAATGCTGTTGCATTTTTGGTTAGTTCGGATGCGTCGTTCATTACCGGGAATGATCTTCTTGTGGATGGAGGGATTGTTTCGTGCTTGCGGTGGAAAGACTAGATGAGTCTAATTCTGGGAACCGGAGGATGATTAAGATTTTGCATTAATAGAAAAACCTATCTATTCTAAGTATTATAAATACTTAATTTCTATATCTCAAGATATATAGGATATAGTGGGATACATATTGACGCCTATAATCCCTAAGCCTAATCGTCAAGCCCCTAGTAATAAAGGAAACCTTAATAAGGCTAATATAGGATCTACCTTTAGTCCCACTCCTTGAAGATGCCATCTACGCGTGAAAGATATTGACGAGATAGAGGAAAAGGAAGCCCTCCAGAGGCTGACCGCATGGCCCGATTTTGTCATGAATATCAGTCCCTGTCAAGGTAATTTGTGAACCGCTCGTTTGAAGGTGCAAAACAGTTGTCTACATTCCCAGAGTCTAAACAAGGTTGCAGACGTTCATTTGTAGAGGATCATAAGGCCCTATTATGCAAGGTTCGTTTGCCGCTACACAAGGCTCAACTTTCTCGCCTAACCATCCATTTTCGGAATTATATTTTAACAGTGCTTTCTATTCTCAAATTGGACGAATAGATAGACAACAATTTTGAACTTTGCCGTCTTTGCCGTCTTTTGAATCCCTTCGAGTCTGACTAAGCCCTAGTAAGCGAAGGTTGAAGGACTCAGCCTGACATCCTATAAGAAAGCTCTCATCATCTCGAGAGACCAGAATCTTTTCCCGAGATTCTAACACCTTTTTATCCGTCTGATTATCGCAGCTTGCACCGAAAGGGGTCAATACCAACTTTCAGTGACACTTTTCCCCGCCAAAATGTCTCTGCCACTCCTCAAACAATATCTTCCCATCTCCCTCGCCCTGCTCCTTTACTATGGCAGTGCCTCACGATTCACGCATGGCGCAACCTCTACAGCCAGTTTTTACCAATTTCAAAACGAGCGGAGGGCTGATGATGGCTCAACGGAAGCCCGTCTTATTCCCGTTTTCGACTTTATCCTCGCCACCGCCATCGTGGCGCCTGGCATATCACGCAAGATTGCAACCTGCTTTGTTGCAGCCACTATCAGCGGGTTCGCGGCTAAACGAGCAATCGATGGACTCCCTTGCCAAGGGGACATTTTCCAATCCGTCTGGGCTACGGCTACTGCGTTTGTGGGATTTATCTAACGTTGGAATGGTTATTACGATTAGATGGGCAGTCGAACAGCAATATCATTGGGAAAACTACAAGGCGATATCATCTTGAAGGGGCGGGGCGGCGGCTTTGAGTCGTCATTTGTCTCAGTAAGTGGTATTACGCGCTGTGGTTGAGCTATGAGAATTATGACTATACATTCGGCAATCGACACTCGAAAATGTTGTCTCATGTTATCCAATGCCAACCACCAATGACCTTTGTGAAAGCTAAGCAATGGTAAATAATCCCCTGGCTCGGCTAATCCTTCAAGGACTGGGCTTCAACTATAATTAAGAACACGTTGGCTTATAGTAACCGTTCTTAATCTATAAGGATGCACTTCCCTCAAAAAACATATCCAAGTTCCACCCCCATAACATAGGGTATGGATTTTCCCTCTCCGTTCCCGCTGAACTATTCATCCATTCCGTGCCACCCTGTTGAGTATTAAACCCTGCGGCAGGTCCGCTCCACTCCATTTGAGAATGCATTGAGCCAGGATCAACCCGTAGCAGCTCAGTACTGCGACTATCTTGAGTGGGCTGTCTCTCTTGCGATGTTTTCTGACCCTGAGGTTGGTCCTTGTGATTATGGTCTCCATCCATGTGTTGCAATGCACAGGGGGCTTGTCTCGTTCGATAGAGTGACGAGGCTTCTTGAGCCATCTGAAACAATTTCCGGCATCTCATCAGGAGATATGCAAGATATGTCTTGCTGTCCGACTTATCCATGGCCTCGAATAGCTTAAGAAGAGAGAGAATGCCTTCTAGGTCCGCGTCTACACCATCCGTTCCGGGGGTTCGTAATAGATGGAAGGAGAGAACAATAATGGCAGACAGTATGGAAGGAAGTAGGCTCCTAGAATGTCGTTAGTGGCGAAGAAGGAGAGAAGGAAAAAGGAGTAAGGTAACTCGGAAACGTCCTTCGAGATAGACATACCAAGACAGCTCTTTTCGGGCGTATGGAATTGTACCACCGATCGCGGCAATAGTCCTGGCCGCAATTAAACAACGCTGAACTGGTGCCATGACTCTGGCAGTCAACTCTGAGGTTGCTGGGCGATCTAGAGCCATCCAGTATTCGGAACTCTGAGAACGATTGACCGCTATTACTGAGTGATGATAGGAAGCGTGTAGCCGCTTTATTAAGCAGTCATCTTCGTTGCCAGGCTGTGTACCTGGCTGGAATATTATAGGTAAGCTGGAAGACCATTCGGCTAGCTGCCCGTTGAGATTTGCTGCGCAATCTTGGCTCAAAGTCGAGTTACCCTTTGAGGTGGCGAACAAAGACAGCTCCCGAGAAATACGGGCTTGGATAAGTGCAAACTGGGCTTGGACTCTAAGAATGTTAACCTTAGAGCCGTCTATAGCTTGTACAGTCCCGTGATCATCTTCCAGCTCATCACTCGGTAGTTTAGGGTGAAAATCGTGCAGGTCGTGTGCTGGAGGTCTCCCTGTTTGAAGGCAAAGCTGAATGTCAAGGCTGACAGCGACCCAGAAAACTCGATTCCTCATTTCCTTCTCGATGGAACTGAGGGTATGGTTGTAGTCATTTCGGTGAAGCCCAATGGTGTGAGCCAAACGCACGGCACTCCCTATCAACATGAAAGCAGGTTGCGGATTGGGCGTGCCGATGAAGAACCAACCGATTGTCAGAAGCCCTTGAACTGACAAAAGACATGAGCTTCGCATCAGAACGTCCAAGGTAGCACCCATCGCGTTGGCAGCATAGCCCCAAGCCAGATTCTCCTCTGCCAGTGGGCTAAGGCCGGTTTCAACTCGGCGACGTTGAGCGATTGCCAGCACGGCGTTGAGAGCAACCCACCAAGCAGGACTTTCTTCCGAACTATCGCAATATTGCTGTCCGAGAAGAGTCATAAAGGTAGGTGGGTGTAGGCATGGCACAGCTTTGTGGTCGTGTTCAAAGAACTCGCTCACTAAAGTGAAGGCCTTTGACCAAGGAGGCAAGGGCTGTGTCGTACGTCTCTCTAAGGTGGTACGGACTGACGGATGTGTCCATCTGGACCAAGATTCTTTAGAAGGGAATGCTTGTTTTGGTGCGCACTGAGGAGTACACTGGCCAGGTGTAAGATCCGAGAATTCAGGCGGCACCCAAGCAGATGGTCCTAGAATAGGAAAACGCATGTTAGGAGGTTTTCTGGGTCCATAGCTTTAGCCTCAATGATTCATTCTTACCAAAGAAGCGCATATCCTTGCTGTCACCCACGACGATGCCTGTAGAGGCGCCAGATGGTGAACCATGGGCGCTCGCTACAACCGGACTTTGGCTGGCAGGATACTGAGAAGATTCTCGAGAGCGAGGAGCATTGTCAGATTCGACTATGACCTGGTCCGGTGTTCCAAGAGGAAGTGTCTGTACATCTGTCGTGCACACATTTCTCGGTCCGGCTTCTTCGGCGCGTGTTTGTCGTAACGAGCGCTGAACCGAGCCCCTGTTGGGTTTGGCCACATCGGCATAGCGACATGAGTTACCGAGGCGTTGGCAGCGAGTGCAAATTGGGCGCTGCCCATCACATCGGAGTTTCTTACGCCGGCAAGCATCACAAGCCTGGTGTGGGCAAGTCTCAGTAATGTTCGGGGTTTCAGATGGTTCCCGTCATGACGTACCTTGGCAAAGCGGCGCCGACGGTCCACATGCACGCCGGCCATTGAAACCAAGAAACAGGCCTTCCGAGTAGGGCTTTCTCATGCGCAGATCTCGAGAAGGTTCAAATAGACGTGATCACAAAGCAATGAAGATGATCCGAGTCCCTTGCCCATCAATGATGAATGTGTCATGAACAAACTGCGATCGGCGAGCGTTACGTGCACAGCCGGCTATGCAAATAAGACCACGTGATCGACGCATAGCCGGCTATACAATTAAGATCTATTATATAAGAAGCAACGTAGCCTTCTTATAATACTATTATACACCGCTAATTATAGCTCCTAATTAACTAATTATTATATCCTATAGTATTAATTTAACCCCTTCTACCTTAATTAATTTATAATAGACCTAATTAAAGCCTCTTAACTCTTCCCTAATAATATACTCCCCCTAGAAGATAAATATCCCTTATGACAATCATAGGATTCCTAAGGGATAAACCAGTTATACTAGTTTATATTAGCAAAGGAGAATATTATATAACCTTAAAGGGTAATATAAATCATATCTAGTAATATACTTAAAGGTATTAAGTATAACTAAGTTATATTAATAGCTAAGGTAGCTAATATATAAGAAAGTATTAATAAAAGTATCTTATATACTTTTAGGTTTCTATCGCGATTATTTTATTTTTTAGTCCTAATTATAATAATTATAGAAGTAATTAAAGTAATTAGGGAGGTAATTATTATAATTACTTAATGTTAAGAGTAATTACTTATTTAATTAATAAAGAATTATAAGGTTACTTCTATATATATAATAGGTTCCTATTAGGCTATAATATAATATCTCCCCTTTATTAGTCTTATCCTTAAGGCCTCTAAAGTTAGCTATTTTAAATTTTCCTAGGTTTATTAAACCTTCTCTTATAATTATTTCCTATAATATTAATAATATATTAAAAGTAAAATCTTATTTTACTATATATTATTATTATCTTTTTAAACTTATTAAGGAAATAGGCTTTAAAGTTATACCTTATTCTTATTATTCTTAAAAATACCTAAAATATAAGATACTTAAGGGTATTTCTTATTATTTTAAATATATCTATTATAACCGCGTTTATAATAATTTAGGTATATTAGTTTCTACTAGTATATATAATTCTTATATCTTATTGCCTTCCTCTTACTAATATTTATAGCTTTATGCCTAGTAGCTAAGAAATATTATTTAGAGCTAGAGGAAGAAAGAGTAAAAGAGGAATTAATTTCTCTTTAATAGTAAATAAATAAGCGATTATCTTATTTAATGCGCCTCTATCGTTAGAAGAAATAGATTTATAAGCGAGGTATAGAGATAGTGCGTTAAGATTTAAATTCTCTAGATAAGTTAGAGGAGTTAGATCGCCGGGAAGCTAAGGCTATTATTAATACTTAGTCCTTTAAGGCTATTAATATTATTAATTAATTAATAATCCTTAATTTTAATATTAATTCCCTTCCTTCTAGAGTTATTAGTAAAAATCCTATAGTAAGTATTATATACCTATGAGGTATTCTAGGGGTTCTTATATATTTTCTAAGTCTAGGTAATCTTTCTATTTAATAAAGTATATTATTTTATTATTAATTTTATCTATATTAAGGATAATTTCTATAATATATTTTTTTAGTCTATTAACTTCTATATCGGGGTTATTACTTATTTTAACCTAGATAGTATCTTATATTAACTTAAGTAATAAGATATAAAAGATTAAATAAAGCTTAACCTTAGGTAATAAGTCTAATTTATAGTTATATTTTAAAATTTTCTATTTAACTCTATAAGGTCTAATATATTTATAATTAAGTTTTTTATTTTATTATTTTATTTTAATATTTTTTATTGCGAGGTAGATTATATCTCTCTCCGAGAAGGTTAATCCCTTAATCCTTTTCTTATTAATATAGTTTATTATTTTATTCTTAATAAATTTAAGCTTTATCCTTATTTCTTTATATAAGTTATAGAGCTAATTATTAATAAGGATTACTTTAGGGTTAATAATAGTATTTTATAATTATCGGTAAATATTTAATATAAATCTAAAGTTAGCATAGGCTAATATAGTCTTTATGCTTTTATTTATAGCTATATTATAGGCTAGCTAGGCGGCTAGTAGTTTCTTAACCTAGTTAGTTTATTTATAGTTAATATAGTATTAAAGGTATTATTTTAATATCTAATTTATATATTCTATTTATCTATCTATCTCCTTATAGTATATAGTAGAGAGTTTATAATTAATCCTTAAGTATCTAATAAGGCTTTATTAAAACTTAGATATAAATAATAATCCTTAGTTAATAATAATCTTAAGTAATATATTATATATTTTAGCGATATAAAAGTAAAAGAGGTAGGTAAATTCTTTAGTTATTATTAATTCTTTATAGGGTATAAAATAAGAAAATTTTATAAATCTATTTATAATAATAAAAATATTATTATAGAAGTTTCTAATTACTAGTTCTTTTAATAAGGGTAATTTAGTAATAAAATCTATTATAATAGCTTCCCATAGTAGCTAAGGTACCGGTAGGGGTTATAATTTACTGTAGGGTTTATAGCGTTATACCTTAGTTTTTTTATAGAGGTCGTATTATTTAATAATAATTATAATAATTTTTTTTATACTAGGAAATATATATATTATTTTAATATATTCTAGGGTTTTATTAATTCCTTAGTATTTATAGAGTTAATAATTATATATTTCGCGTATAAGGTTATAGCATAGATCCTCTAGTACTTATTACTTATTAGTTTTCTAGTTATTTAGTAATTATTTATTATATTCTAGGATTTTAATAAGGAGTAAATTCTTTTACTCTATTATATATATTATATTTAGGTATTATTATTACCTAATATATATAATTATCTATTATTATAGGTATCCCTCGGGGGTAAGGTATAGTAATTATTCCTTAGTTTTAATTTTTCCTATATCTAAATCAGGTCTATAGCTAATAGTATCTACCCTACTATTCTTTAATCCTTTAATATAAATAATAATATAATTAAACTTTAAAAGTATTTCTATATATTATAGTTATTATCTACTAAGTTATTAAGTTATTATAAAGTATATAATATTCTTATAATTAGTATAAACCTTAATTTAATATTAGCTACCAATAAGGTAATACTAAAATTCTTTAAAGATATTAATAATTATAAGGAATTCCTTATTATAGATAGGATAATTAAGTTCTACTCTATATAGCTTATAAGAGTAGAATACGACTAGGTATAATAATCTTTTATTATCTTATTAGCTAATCTAGGCGCCTAGGGCAAAGTCTAAGGTATTTATTTCGAGTTTAATTAATCGAGATAGGTTAAATATTTTAAGTACTAGCTTACTTAGGATAAATTCTTTAATTTTATTAAAGGTATTCTTAGCTTTATTCCTAAATATAAAGGTTTTATCTTTCTTTATAAGTTCTATTAATAATATAGCTATCTTTCTAAAGGCTTTAAGGAATCTATAGTAGTAATTAATAAATCTAAGGAAGGCTTATACTTCCTTAATATTAATTAGTTCTTTTTAATCCTTAATTACTAAGACCTTCTTAGGGTCTATATATATCTTATTATAAGAGATAATATATCTAAGAAATTCTATTTCTAAGGCATAGAATTTACTTTTCTTAGGTTCTATTAATAACTTAGCGCTCTATAGTATTTATAATACCTTATAGATATATTCTATATATTCTTTTTTTATTTTAAAGAAGATAAAAATATTATCTAAGTAATATATAATAAATATATCTAGATATTCTTATAGTATATTATTAATTATTTATTAAAATATAATAAGTATATTAATAAGTCTAAAAGGCATAATAAGGTATTTAAATAGTCTATACTTAGTATAAAAAGTAGTTTTTTATTTATATCTTTCTTTAATCTAAATAAGGTTATAGGCTCCTTTAAGGTTAAATATAATAAAGTATTTTATTCTAAAAAGTTAATCCTTTAACTCGCTAATAAGAGGTAATAATATATAATCCTTAATTATAATAATATTAAGTATTTAGAAATTAATATAAAGCTAGAACTTATTATTTTTTTTTAGAATAAATATAATAAGGTATTTAATAAATAACTTATTTTCCTTAATATATTTTTTTTATATTATATTATATCTTTAATATATTCTTTTAATACTAGAAGTTATATTTTATTAAGTAAATAGAGTTTATTAAAGCTAGGTTATTTCTTATTAATAAACTTAATCTCGAGGTTATAAGAGGTATATTCCGGTAGACCTATTTTAAGTTCTTCTGCGAAGAGTTATTTATAGATTTTATACTACTAAGGTATATTTCTAAGTTATTCTCCTTTAGGGTTATTCTTCTTAGGTTCCTTAAGATCCTTCTTAAGTATATAAAACTATTATATAATTTATATAATTATTTATTATTACTATTATTTCTATTTATTATAATATTTATATTTTATCCCTATAAATAGAGAGGTATTTTATAATTACTTTTACCTAATTTCTTTATTATAAATAAAAATTTAAGATCTCTAATTTAAGTTATTATTTAATATAAAAGATATCTTAGTATTATAAGAGAATATCTAATTAATTCTCTAATTAAAATATAGGTTATAATATTATAATTATAGGTACCTAAGTATAAGATTATAGCTTTAATTAAATATAATATTAAATAAGATTCCTTAGTTTTTTCTTTTAATAAAAACCTTAAGATAATTAATTTTATAATTAATAACTCTATTATTATAATTAAAAGGTATTCCTTTAAGGTTATATATTATATAAGGCTCTTACTTACGCCTCTATAATAGCCTAAGCCTATTTACTATTATTAGATTAAAATAGTTTTACTTAGCTCTATTATTTATTAAAGTATTTAATTATTCTCCCTTAACTTATATTCTTAATTCTAAGTATTATCGCTTATATTCTCTACTTATAGAGTAAAGGGCCTTCCTAGGTAGCTTATTCCCTTATTTATTTACTTATTGCCCTATATTAAATAAGGTAATTAATTTTTTAATATTTATATAATATAGCTAAAATAATTAAATTTATACTCGCTATTTATATATACCTCATAGTTATAGTTATCTCTTATATTATCTTACTATTCCTAGAAGCTATTATTTACTTATTAGTTAATATCTTTAGGCTCGCTGCGCTTAATATAATCGGCGTAGTCCTATAGGAGCCTATTTATAGGTCCTTAGTTATTTCCGAGGTATAATTAAATCTTCTAATATTATTCCTTGTCTCTAGGTCTTTTATTTCATATATATAAATTAAATCTTTCCTTCGCTATTTATTTAAATCTATTATATATAGCCTTAATATATAGCCCATACTATAGGCATATTTCTTTATTATAAAGGGCTACCTTAATACTAAGGTAGCTCCTATCTAGGTCTTATTCTTAATTAGTTATAGTTATCTATGCGGCGATAATAAATTATTATTTAAGGGTAATTAATTTATTATTATTAAGGAAGAAATAGATATTAGCTATACTAAGTATTTTATTCTATCCTCTAACCTTATATATATATATTTCATAGGTAAGGTATAGCTTATTATTTAGTCCTTATAATTATACTAGGAAATAGTTATTTTCCTGCTTACTTTAGATATATATGCTATATTAATAGTCTTTATAGGAGATCTATAAGATTTCTTTATATCTAGGGTATATTAATCGAGTATATTTATTATCTTATATATTATAGCATAGGCTCTATTAAGAGCTTATAGCTATTTCTTTATAGTATACCTTAATAGGGATATCCTTTATATCTATATTATTATCTTTCGTAATATATATAGCTTCCTAGTCTTTTTATATTATTTTAGTAATTTATTCTTATTATTTACTAATTTTATAGTTATATTACTTATATTCCTAGGTTACTTTATATAGTCCCTTACTATATCATAGGGTAATAATAGAAATAGATTTATACTAATAATATACTTTATACCCTTTTACTTTATACTAAAGGTATAGCTTATTATTAGGTTAATAAGGTAAAGAGATTAAAAAATAATTATTTTTTTATTTCTCCTCTAGATATTTCTTATATTTATAGTAATAATAAGATATCTATGAAATACTAAGGTGCTCTTTATATATAGGATAGGTTTAGATATCGTCTTATATGCTAAATAGTGCCTCGGGGAGTCTAGGATCCTCGGCGGTCTCCTAGTATAAAGCGCAGACGCAAATATCTTATATATTTATCGTATCTATATATTCCCGAGCTATTTAGATATATTATTCCCTAAGGGTATTCTAATACTAATTACCTTATTTATCATAGAGTTATAGGTAATATTCTTCTTTCTATAAGTTATTATTTATCTTTCGGTTATATTAATTTTAGATTTCTGCGGTAGCTAATTACTATTATACTTAAGCTATGCTAGTATAGGTAGGGTCCCTATAATGCCTCCGGGGGCAATATAAGACCTCCCTTTATTTATATACTACGTCGTATTCTCGGGATATATTAATCTAATATTATAGGCATAATATCCTATCGCACTAAGTGGGGTTATCCTACTAGTAATCCCTTCTATAGGCGATAGAGGGCATATTAGTGCTATATATATAGCCTATAACCCATTCCTTATAGTTAAATCCTCTGGCGGCGGCTTTATTAAAGTTAGCCTACTCCTAGGGGGTTAATAGTAGTAGTTACCTAGGTCTTAGTTACTTACTTTATCGCGTAATTATAATAGTCCTTATACCTTAGGTCTTAATTAGCTTATTAAGCGGTTCTAATAGTAATTATTATTTTAATTTATTAGTTAAGTAAAATTATCTTACTTTAGGGGGTTATATAGTTATATAGTGTTTTCCTTTCTAGGGTTTATTATTATATTTAAATTATTCTTTTATAAAGTATACTTAGTTATAAGGTATAATTATCTCTCTAGGATAAAGGCTAGTATTATTATATCCTATACGTATTATACTAAGGGTCTTAGTAGTCTAAATAGCTATTTAGGGTTTATTATTAGCTTTTATAAACCTTACTTATCTCTTTCCTTTAGGCAATAGTTATTATAGCCTAGGTTAATAATATCTTTCCTAGATATTATATTACTTCTTTCTATATATATTAGCCTTATAGCCCTTCTTATAGTAATAATAGTATTTAATAATTAAGGGCTTTTACTAGGCGCTACCGAGCTATATAGGTCTAGGTTATATTTTATAAGAGGTATTAATTTAAATATATCCCTAATTAATATTAAACCAGGGGGTATTAGCCTTATTACTCCTAAACTTAGGGTTTTATAGTTTTTTCTAAGAAAACTATTATTTATTAATTCTAATAGCTCTACTAATATAATTAATAAGGCTATAAGGTTAATCTTCCTTATAGAATTTAGCTTAAACTTCTTTCTTAAGTCTATTAAAGAAAAAGGATATTAGGGGTTCCTAGTCTTAATTAAGCTTCGAGGCGAGCTAAAGGTACTTAGTGCTATATTCCGATATAGAATAGGTCTATTAGAGTGCCTTAATATCTCTCTTTATTTAAGACTTCTTATCTATTATTCTAAAGGCTTATTAAAATATAGCTTTAAAGGTCTTAAAGCTAGAATAGAGATTTATAGTCTAAGGGGAAAGTTTAATAAATAATTTAATAAGGTATTCTTTTATAATAGGTTTAAACTAAGCTATAGTATTCTTAATTAATTATCCTATAGCGTATTAGAGCTTATTAAATACTATAATAAACTATATAGGGTAATATATTATAAATATATATAGCTATATAAGAAATATTAATAGCTTATAGGCAGTTCTATTAAACTTCTCCAGGGGGTCTAGCTTTAGGATTTCTCCTATATCTTTTCCTCGCATAGTAGCGGTAATAATACTATTAAGCCTCTAAGTATTATTAATATATTATATATTTTAATCGCGCTAAGTCTAGCCTATTCTCTTAATAAAGTTATAAAGCCTATCTATCTTAGTACTTATAGTAATAATCTAGGCTCAGAGCTATTTAATTTCTTTGTTATTGTAAAAGTCCTTATAATAAGAAGGTCTTTTATAAATAAAATTCTAGAAAAATAAGCTTATAAGATATAAGCCTAGGATTTAAATACCCTATAGTTTAGCTTATGCGCTATCCAGTTATAGGCTTACCTAAGCAATATATGCTTAGATAAGCAAGATATTAGGGAGTTACAAGATAGTCTATTTCGGCTATATTTAGCTCTATTTCCTAATTAGGAAGGTCACGTGACTTCGGACTTAGGGCTTTTTAAAGAGCCCGATAAAGCCGTGAAAGCCGTGCCTTTCCAATGGGTATTTTCTATCCGGTTTTAAATTTCCTAGTTTAAAACCCTAGAAGTCTTATATTAGAATAACGCATAACTCGGCTTCTAGTTATCCGTTCTTAGTGAAACTAATACCGTTAGAAAGCCCGGAATCAGGGCTATCCGGCGGTATAACTTTCACCCGAATCGGACTAATAGATTCCGACTCATTAGCTATATAAGCTATTAGCCCTCTCTTAGAATTAGCTCCTTAGATCTTGTATGAATACTCACAATTTACATACCAATAAGAAGCTGGTTTTCTTCTTATTTTTTCTATCTATTTTACTCTTGACTTTACCTACCCTATGCCTTGCTATTTAGCTTCACAGCTATTTATTAAGACTAATTCTTCTGCCTATTCACCTCCTATCCAAGTCATCTACCCTACAGTCTTTGACGACTTTATAGTCTTTATTCTTCAGTCTTTTACAGTTATCGGAGCTCTCTGCGTTATCTATATCCTCGTCCTTAGCGTTAACTAGAATAAATATAATAAATATAAGGGGATAATTAATAAATAGAACCTACTAGGGATTATTACTAAGAGTAGCCTAAGTAGCTATTATATTTAATATTATTTAAGGTAATATAAATAATCCTCTAAATAAGAGCTATTAATATATAATAATTATAGGATTCCTAAGGGATAAACCGGTCATATTAGTTTATATTAGTAGGGGAGAATATTATATAACCTTAAAGGGTAATATAAGTTATATCTAGTAATATACTTAAAGGTATTAAGTATAATTAAGTTATATTAATAGCTAAGGTAGCTAATATATAAGAAAGTATTAATAAGAGTATCCTATATATTTTTAGGTTTTTATTGCGATTATTTTATCCTTTAGTCCTAATTATAGTAATTATAGAAGTAATTAAGGTAATTAGGGAGGTAATTACTATAATTACTTAGCGTTAAGAGTAATTACTTGTTTAATTAGTGAAGAATTATAGGGTCGCTTTTATGCATATAATAGGTTCCCATCAGGCTATGATATCCCTTATAGGAGTAATTAATCGCCGCGATTAATACCTAGGCGGCGCTACGAGGCTATATATGTTAAATAAGATCCTATATAATAGCTCTAAGGGTGGTCATATGAGGCCCATGGCCGGCTGATCTCCGGCTACGCGGCTACGCTAGTCCTAATCCGGAAGGCCACGTCGTGGCCCAGAAGGGAAAGAGGGGATAGCCTTAAGCATAAAAAGAATAAGCAATAATAATAGATTAAAAGATAAGCCTATAATTAAATAATTAAGAGTCTTATATATTAATTAAAGGGACTAGTTAATAATAACTCAAGGAGTATTTACTAAGTAACCCCTAAATAATAATAATAAATATAAATATTAAGTTAACCTCTAGTAATAATTAAATAGCCTAGTTTAATATCCTTAAGGCGAAAGTAAAGAACTAAGATCTATAGGGTTATATCAACCTATTAGCCGAGAATAAGCTAACTCTTATACTAATCCCTCCGGTAAAGCTAGAGATATAAAATATAAAGAAGAAAGGACCTAGAATAAGGTCATAAGGGGATAATAAGACGCTATTAATATAGGGCTTAAGTAATACCCTCTAGGAGGAAGATATTATCCTTAGAGACGATGCTAATAATAATCTAAGAGCTAAGGCTATCTCTAACCTCACGGCGGCCTAGCTATAGACCTATAACTCCCTCTAGACCCTCTATAAATACCTCCTCTTAGAATATATAGACCTAAAGAAGAGAATCGCTAAAGTATAAGACTAAGTCTTAGAGATAATTAATAAGCTATTTATTTATTATTATTACTTAATAGATAATACTCTTAATTAATAGGTTAAGTCTCTATATAAGGAATTCTTATTAATCGCGGCGAAGTAAAAGAAAAAGGCGAGGAAAGAGTATAGGGATTACTTAGCTAAGGCTTATCGAGGCTAATTAAATATACTTTAGTCTATCAATAAGTAGGTTAATAGCTAGCATAACTTAATTAATAAGGCTAGGGATATAAACTTCTAGGAAGCTAAGGAAGTAGACTAATAATTCTTAGACCTCCTTAAAGTACTCTATTTATCCCTCCTTAAGTTATAAATCCTCGCCTATAATATTATAAAATAAGATAATATAAGGGATAATACCCTTATAATAGCCCTTATAGTTATAGATATAAGGATAGCCCTAAGTAACCTTTAAAAACCCTAGAGGAAAGGAAAGATTAGGCATAGAGCCTTCTTAGCGGCTAATAGAGAATAATTAGAGGATAAAAAGGAGCCCTAATAGAAAAAGGGCTAGCCTAGAGCCGCGCTAAAGGAGAGAAAAAGAGCTTAAGACGCTAGAGATATAGGGAAGCGACTAATATACCTAGCCTATAATAGCCCTTACTTACTAAAGAATTATTATAATATTTTCCTAGAGAAGAGGCACTAAGGATATATATTAAACTTTATTAGGGAGGAGATAATAAAGAAAAAGATAATCTTTAATATTAATAGCTTAATTAATAAGATATAAAAGATTAAAATAGAGGGATTAGCTTAATTAAGGCTAATTAGATCTAATAGCTATTTAGTAGCCCTTATAACCGCTAGCTATTATCCCCTCTGAGATTATATCTTACTAGACTTAGGTATTACTTTATATATCTTTAGAGATACCTTAAGGCTTAGGAACCTAAGGGCTACTAAGGCGGGCGATTTCTTTTAATTAAGAACTAGCTAAGTGCCTATTAATAGATATATAAAGGCTATAATTATATTAAGAATAGCTAAAGGGGTAGAGAGGAGGTTATAGCTCTAAGATATAGCTTATTACCTTAGCCTTATAATAAACCTAGTATCTTTCTTAAAGCTATAGAAATAAGGCTTCTAGTGGGATATAAAACTAAGAAGGAATTACCTAAGGAAAATAAATAAAAGTTACTTAAGAGAAATTAAGGAGATTTAGGGATAATAAGTTCTTAAATATAAAGATAAGCCGGTATAAAGCTAAGTAGCCCTAGTAGGGCTAATAGCTAATTAGGCATTAAAATCCCCTTTATTAAAACTCCCTTAAAAGGTAACTTATAGATATATAAGTCGCTTAATATAGATACTACTAAGAGATAATTCCCTTATATAGTATAAAAGGCTTAGATACCTAGGGCTAGATATCCTTTATTACCTTATTATAGCCTTAAGGGGTATTAGGCTATAGATAGATATTCTATAGGGCCTAGAGAGGATTATTATTATTAATTATAATATATATAGCATAGCGAAGATATAGAGGATAGTCTAGAGGACCCTATAGGAATTAATTAGGGAGGTAAGCCTAGGAGAATATATAGCGCTAAACTTCTATTTAATAATATAAGGCTATAATAGCTATATATCTATTTAGATCTTTACCAATAAGGTATTAGGCTATTTATAGGACTATTATATATTAGACCGCTATATAGAGATTATATTCTTAGTGATAAAAGAGTTCTTTAAGCTCTTAGAGGTATAATATATACTTATAGTAAAGGTAATTAAATATAATAATAAGATTATAGAGATATATCCCCGAGTAGTAGCCTACCTATAAGAAAGAGGTATTAGGTATAAACCCTTAGCCCCTAATATATAGGTATAGAATAGAGGAGCTAAGAGAGTTAAGGTAATTATTATCTAGAAGGATAAAATATTAAGAATAAGAGCTAAGCTATTAAAGTATTTATAGCTAGAGACTATAAAGGCGGCTATATACCTATATAATTATATATTATTAATTTAAAGAGGAAAGAAATCGCCCTATAAGATCCTTTATTTATAGCACTATAGCGCTAAAATAGCTAAGCTAGACCTCTCTTACTTCTAAGCTTTTAGGTATAAGGTATATACCCTTATTATTAATACCTAGCTATAAAGGAATTAATTATAAAGGTAAATACTATAAGGATAGATAAGGTTCCTTATAGGCTATACCTTTAGTAACTCTTTCTATATATAAAATCCGCTCTAGCGGGAGGTAATTATAATCCGGAATATAATATTTAATAAAAAATAATTCTTTAATAATAAGATTAAATCCCTAAGGGATAACTTACTTAAGGAAGACCTTAAGGCAATTTAAAAGAAGATCTAAGAACTTATATCTAAATACTAAGAAATAAATTAATAAATTACCTAAGTACTAAATAAAGAGCTAAATAAGGTTAATAAGATAGACCTTAATCCTAGCGAAGAGCTATTATATATATTCCTTCTAGACCTAGAAGAGGAACTATAAGAAGAAGACTTACCTATAGTAAGAGAATATATATTAGCTAAGTTTAAAGTCCTCTTTATGCTATTAAATTCCCCGCTAGTGGCTTTTATCTACGCCTAGGCTATAGGCCTAGATATAAAGGGGTAAAATAAAGAGGATATATAGAGGAAAGATAGAAGTATTTAAAGTAAAAAGTATAAGAACCTCCCCTTTAATATAGTATTCTTATTAGGGATATTATAGTCCCTAAAGTATAAAAAGAATACCTATCGGAAGGTATTTAGCGGCCTAGCTAGCCCCGAGAAACCCTCGCCGGGAGGAAAATTAGCTTACCCTCTAGATATAAGTATATAAAATGCCCCTAGGAAGGGTATAAAGAGCCCTATAGCTATTAATAGAGAGTAGCCTAGCATTAATATATACTAGAGGCTATTAGAGCGACTTCTAAGTCTATATATAAGATTAGAAAGTTATCTATACCGGGATATAATATATAAGGCTAAGGAAATATATCTTTAAAGCTATAAGTAATTAAACTTATAGATAGAAGTTTTAAAGCTAATAGTAAAAGGACGCTAGGTACTTAGATATTACTAGGTATATATATATAAGCTTAATAAATATAATAGATTCCTTAAGATTAAAGTCTACCTTATAGTTTAAGGAGATTAATAGGCAAAGGATATAAGAGATGTATATACTATGACCCTTATAGGTATATTATTTAAGACCTTAGTCGCTATTATTAATTAATTTAACTATAAGATATTATAATATAATATAATTAATACCTTTATATATATTTCTTTAGATAAGGATATCTTTATAGAGATACTAAGAGAGTACTAAAAGTAAGGAAGAGTCCTAAAGCTCTAAAAGGCCCTCTATAATCTAAGGAGGTTATTATTATTATAATAGCGCTATTTTAAATAAGGCCTCTTATAGATAGGTATAAAGAGAGTACCTAAAGAAGACTATTATTAATCAAAGGGAGATATTATTTTCTTTTTCTATATAGATAACTATACATTATATTTCCCGAAGAAAGGATAAGAGGAGGCCCTAGAGATAATAAGCCGCTTATAGGAATCTTATTATCTTAAGGGAGGAACTCCCTTATAGTAGTTCCTTAATATAAAGGTTATATAAGACCAGAAGAACTAAAAGCTATAATTCTTATAGGCTATATATATTAATAAGATTTACCGCTTATTAAGAGAGCCTTAGCCTAAGTTTAAGATATTTATATTAATAATATAAAAGAAATTCTTTTTATATAGCGAGCTTATAACTCTAAGAAGTATTAAGCTATACCTTAGGAAGGTAAGAATAATTATATATACTATAGTAATAATATAGCTAGATATCTCCTTCGTAGTAAATAGGCTTATAAGATTTAATTAAAACTTAGGCCCTTAATATTATTAGGTAACTAATAGGGTTCTCTAGTATTTACTTTAGACTAAGGATTAAGCCTTTACCTTTAGAGTAAAAAATAATTCTAAGAAAGATATTCTCTAGATAGCTATTAATATAAGTTTCGCTAATAATATAGAGGATAAGAAGAGCTTATAGGTATTTATTATAAGGCTATTTAGAGGAATTATAGCCTAGAGAGCGAATAAGTAGAATATAGTTATTACCTTAACTATAGAAGTAGAGCTCTTAGCCCTCTCCTAGGTAACTAAGGAGAGGATCTTCGCGAGTAGGCTATTAATCTCTCTCGGTATAAACCTTATAGATTTAATTACCTAGTATAGACCGGTAATAACCCCCGTAAGGATCACGATTTAATATAATAATTAATAGACTATATGCCTCGTAAAGGCTAAGCTTATTTAATTATATATAAAGCTATATTATATAGATATTTATAATTATTAACTAAAATAAGAGATTAAGGAAAGAAGAGTAGAAATAAAGTATACCCCCTCCGGCGAGCTTATTATTAATAGCCTAATAAAGGTTCTTTTATTAAATATATTTAAATAATTATATACTTAATTAAGCCTATAATTTATCCCGCCGCGATAAAGGTAGAAAATTAGCTAAGAGTATAGAGCCTAGGAAAGGGATATAAGCTATAAAAATAGCTCCCTTTATATATATATCTAGGTTAGACCCTTAAGGGGTCTAAATTAAATATATAGCTTATTTTTATACTTTAAGGTAAAGGCATAGGTTTAATTCCCTATAAAGAACTTTATTTTTATTTTATTTATTAATTAATAAAAATAAAAAATATTTAATTAATAAAGGTAAGAGGAATCTAGTAAGAAGATAAAAGGTATAGGGTATACTATAAATTTATTATAAAAAAAATATAATACTTATTTATATAATTAATAATAAAAAACCTTAAAATATTAAAACTAAGGTATAATAAAGAGGATATTTCTTAGGAAGCCTAGAGACCTAAGGCACTAAAGGAAAAGCATAGTTTCTTCCCTTTAGGAATTATTATTAGAGGAGGAGCTACTTAATAAGCTACTCGAGGAATTATTATTATTACTAGCTCTATTACCCGCGCCGTCGCTACTACCTCGACCGGTCTATTACTACTAAGCGGGATAGCTATTAGGTACTAGACCTAGGGTAAGCCTCTTCCGGGGAGTATAAGTAAGAAGCTTCCCGGTATATAAGATAATGTAATTAAGGGTATAATTATTCTAATAATTAGCGAGAAGCCTATTAAAATTAATATTAATACCTAGAGTAATCTTATTAATATTAACCTCCTTAGGAATATAAATATTTTTATATTAATTAAGCTATAAGATAGCCTCTTTTAGCTAATAGGCTAGCGAGCTATTAGTAATATATAGAGGAGTAATAGCTATTATATAAGATTAAACCTTATTTAGGGATAATTTAGTACTTACCTATAAGCTAAGGTTAGATAAAGAATTAAAGCGGAAAAGAAAGGGAATATAAACCGATTATATAAGGAGGAGGGTTATAATTTATCTAGAGGAGGCTAGCTCTTAAAGTATTATCTTATCCTTTAAGGTCTCCCGGGCTAGAGCCTAGCGAGTAGGCTTATTTAATAGCTTAAAGATTATATTCTAAGCTAAATTATATTTAATTATTATAGCTATAGCTTGATTAATCTAACGCCGAGATTAATTATTATTATTATAATATTAGGTAAAAAGGTCCTCGAGAGCTATCTAATATGCCTAAGTAATACCGAGGAGCTTAAAAGGGATCTAATAGAATTAATTATAATATATAAAAATAGGGAAAAAAGACCTATTATATTATATCCCTTATAACCTCGATTATATAGGATATAGGTCTTTAGCTTATTATTAATAATATATATAAGAGCTAGCTCTTAGTAGACCTAGGTTATATAGAAGAGGTAAGGAGTCTTATTAATAGCTTAATTAATAAAGATATAATTAGGGTTATAAGGGAAATAGGCTAACTTAGTAGCATAGGTAAAGAGGAGAGATATAATAAAGAGGTTATCTATAAGAGTCTTAAAAGAAGGCTAGCAAGAGGAATCTAATATAAGGAGGGAGAGTAACCCCTTAACTAGGTTCTCTAGTAGGCCTTTAGTAATCTAAGTAGATAGCGAGGATTAAAGCTATTATAAAGTAAAATAAATAAAGATATAATAAAGGAGATAAAGGTACTATAAATAGTGCCTTAGAAGATATAAAGGGAGCACAGCGATTTATTAGAGACTTAATAGACTAGTATAAAGGACTCTAAATAAAGGAAGCTATTTTATTACGACCCAACGGGCCTCACATCACGTGGGCATAAAGCCCCCACTATTCCAAAAAGGACTAACCTATCATAAGGTCAGTTACCTTTCAAAACGTAAGCCTTACGATCATCAGCATAAGCCTCACGATTCCAGACGCGAGCCTTATGCGGCCTAGCATAAGCTACATAGGAAACCATAAGTATATAGAATATACTTATTAGTACTTTCCTATATATTAGCTACCTTAGCTATTAATATAACTTAGTTATATTTAATACCCTTAAGTATATTACTAGATATAACTTATATTACCCTTTAAAGTTATATAATATTCTCCTTTATTAATATAAACTAATATAACTAATTTATCCCTTAGGAATCCTATAATTATTATATATTAATAGCTCTTATTTAGAGGATTACTTATATTACCTTAAATAATATTAAATATAATAGCTACTTATGTTACTCCCGGTAATAATTATTAATAGGTTTTATTTATTAATTACCCCCCTATATCTATTATACCTATCTTAGCTAACGCTAAGGACGAAGATATAGGTAATATAGAAAGCTCTAATAATAAAGAAATTAAGTAATTCTAAGCCTAGATTACTATTATAAGCACCGAGATAAATAGACTTTATAACCTTATTAAAAGAATAGGCTAGACCTAGCATAATTAGAATATATAATATATTAATAATACCTAAAGGCTTAATAGTATTATTATCGCCGCTATATAAAAAAAAGATATAAGAGAAATCCTAAAGCTAGACCCCCTAGAGAAATTTAATAGAATTATTTATAGGCTATTAACCTTTCTTATATAGCTATATATATTTATAATTTACTACCTTATATAATTTATTATAATATCTAATAAGATTTAATATATTATAGGATAATTAATTAAAAATATTATAGCCTAGTTTAAACTTATTATAAAGGAATATCTTATTAAATTATTTATTAAATTTTCTCCTTAGATTATAAACCTCTATTCTAGCTTTAAGACTTTTAAAATTATACTTAGATAAGCTTTTAGAATAATAGATAAAAAGTCTTAGGTAAAAAGAGATATTAAAGTATTCTAATAAACCCGCTCTATATTAAAATATAGCACTTAGTACCTTTAGCTCGCCTTAAAACTTAATTAAGACTAAGAATCCTTAATATCCTTTTTCTTTAATAAACTTAAGAAAGAAATTTAGGCTAAACTCTATAAGGAAGATTAACTTAATAACCTTATTAATTATATCGGTAAGGCTATTAGGATTAATAAATAATAATTCTCTTAGAAAAAGCTATAGAACCCTAAGTTTAAAAGTAATAAGGTTAATACCCCTTAATTTAATATTAATTAGGGATATACTTAAATTAATACCTCCTATAAAATATACCCTAGACCTATATAACTTAGTAATACTTAGTAAAGACCCCTAATTATTAAATATTACTATTACTATAAGAAAGGCTATAAGGCTAATATATATAAAAAGAAATAATATAATATCTAAGAAGGGCGCTATTAGCCTAGGCTATAATAATTATTACCTAAAGGAAAGAAATAAATAAGGTTTATAAGGATTAATAATAAAACCTAGATAGCTATCTAAATTACTAAGACCCTCGGTATAATATATATAGGATATAATAATACTAGCCTTTATCCTAGAGAGATAATTATACCTTATAACTAAGTATATTTTATAAAAGAATAATATAAATATAATAATAAGCCCTAAAAAGAAAAACGCTATATAACTATATAACCCCCTAAAGCAAAATAACTTTATCTTACTAATAAATCGAAATAGCGACTATTACTAGAACCTATTAATAGGCTAGCTAAGGCCTAAGGCATAAGGACTATTATAGTTACCTAGCAGACTAAGTATTATAATTAAGACCCTAATTATAATTTAGCTATAGAAGTATAAAAATAATTAATTACTATAAAAATCTAAAACTAATATAACTAAAAGATAGATAATAACTTATAGAAGGAAAAATATTACCTATAGCTCTATAATAAATAAGGCAACTAATACTAGAATATTCTTAGGGAATAATATATCTAGACGGCCCGAGAGTATATAGATATAGTAGATATATAAGATATCTACGTCTGCGCTTTATACTAGGCAATTACTAAAGACCTTAGACTTCCTAAAGTACTATTCGGCGCATAAGATAATATCTAAACCTACCTTATATATAAAGAATACCTTAATATCTTATAGATATTATACTATTACTATAAATATAAAGAATACCTAAAAAAGAAATAAAAGAATAATTATTTTCTAATCCCTTTACCTTATTAGCCTAATAATAAGCTATACCTTTAGTATAAAATAAAAAGATATAAAATATATTACTAATATAAATCTATTTCTATTATTACCCTATAATATAATAAGGGATTATATAAAGTAACCTAGGAATATAAGTAATATAACTATAAGATTAGTAAATAATAAAAATAAATTATTAAAATAATATAAGAAGACTAAGGAATTATATTTATTATAGAAGATAATAATATAAATATAAAGGATATTCCTATTAGGGCATATTATAAAGAAATAGCTATAAGCTCTTAATAGAGCCTATGCTATAATATATAGGATAATAAATATACTCGATTAATATACCTTAGATATAAAGAGATCTTATAGATCTCTTATAAGGACTACTAATATAATATATATATATCTAAAGTAAATAAAAAAATAATTATTTCTTAATATAACTATAAGGACTAAATAATAAACTATACCTTACCTATAAGATATATATATATAAGGTCGGGAGATAAAACAAAGTACTTAGTATAGCTAATATCTACTTCTCCCCTAATAATAATAGATTAATTACCCTCGAGTGATAATTTATTATTACTATATAGATAACTATAACTAATTAAGAATAAGACCTAGATAGAAGTTACCTTAGTACTAAGGTAGCCCTCTATAATAAAGATACCTACCCTAGGCATAGATTATATATTACCGCTACGCGCTATAGATTTAAGTGTATAATAAAGGAGGGATGTAACTTCTTTACGAGGATAAGAAAATTAGAAGATAAGGAATAATACTAGAAGGTCTAATTATACCTTAGAGATAACTAAGGACCTATAAATAAGCTCCTATAAAACTACGCCGACTATATTAGGCATAGAGAACCTAATAATACTAACTAATAAGTAAATAATAGCTTCTAGGAATAATAAGATAGCATAAGAGATAATTATAACTATAAAGCATATATAAATAGCGAGTATAAATTCGACTACTTTAATTATATTATATAAATATTAAAAAACTAGCTACCTTATCTAATATAGGGCAATAAGTAAATAAATAAAGGAATAAACTACCTAAGAAGGCCCTTTATTCTATAAATAAAGAATATAAGTAATAATACTTAGAATTAAGAGTATAAATTAAGAGAGAATAATTAAATACTTTAATAAATAATAAAGCTAAGTAGAATTATTTCGATCTAATAATAGTAAATAAGCTTAGGCTATTATAGAGGCATAAATAAGAGCCCTATATAATATATAACCTTAAAGGAATACCTTTTAATTATAATAATAGAGTTATTAATTATAAAATTAATTATCTTAAGGTTTTTATTAAAAGAAAAAACTAAGGAATCTTATTTAATATTATATTTAATTAGAGCTATAATCTTATACTTAGGTACCTATAATTATAATACTATAACCTATATTTTAATTAGAGAATTAATTAGATATTCTCTTATAATACTAAGATATCTTTTATATTAAATAATAACTTAGATTAGAGATCTTAAATTTTTACTTATAATAAAGAAATTAGGTAAAAATAATTATAAAATACCTCTCTACTTATAGGGATAAAATATAAATATTATAATAAATAGAAATAATAGTAATAATAAATAATTATATAAATTATATAATAGTTTTATATACTTAAGAAGGATCTTAAGGAACCTAAGAAGAATAACCCTAAAGGAAAATAACTTAGAAATATACCTTAGTAGTATAAGATCTATAAATAACTCTTCGCAGAAGAACTTAAAATAAGTCTACCGGAATATACCTCTTATAACCTCGAGATTAAGTTTATTAATAAGAAATAACCTAGCTTTAATAAACTCTATTTACTTAATAAAATATAACTTCTAGTATTAAAAGAATATATTAAAGATATAATATAATATAAAAAGAATATATTAGGGAAAATAAGTTATTTATTAAATACCTTATTATATTTATTCTAAAAAAAAATAATAAGTTCTAGCTTTATATTAATTTCTAAATACTTAATATTATTATAATTAAGGATTATATATTATTACCTCTTATTAGCGAGTTAAAGGATTAACTTTTTAAAATAAAATACTTTATTATATTTAACCTTAAAGGAGCCTATAACCTTATTTAGATTAAAAAAAGATATAAATAAAAAACTACTTTTTATACTAAGTATAGACTATTTAAATACCTTATTATGCCTTTTAGACTTATTAATATACTTATTATATTTTAATAAATAATTAATAATATACTATAAGAATATCTAGATATATTTATTATATATTACTTAGATAATATTTTTATCTTCTTTAAAATAAAAAAAGAATATATAGAATATATCTATAAGGTATTATAAATACTATAGAGCGCTAAGTTATTAATAGAACCTAAGAAAAGTAAATTCTATGCCTTAGAAATAGAATTTCTTAGATATATTATCTCTTATAATAAGATATATATAGACCTTAAGAAGGTCTTAGTAATTAAAGAATAAAAAGAACTAATTAATATTAAGGAAATATAAGCTTTTCTTAGATTTATTAATTATTATTATAGATTCCTTAAAGCCTTTAGAAAGATTATTATATTATTAATAAAACTTATAAAGAAAAATAAAACCTTTATATTTAGGAGTAAAGCTAAGGATTCTTTTAGTAAAATTAAAGAATTTATCCTAAGCGAATTAATACTTAGGATATTTAACCTATCTCGACTAATTAAACTTAAAACTAATACCTTAGACTTCGCCCTAAGCGCCTAGATTAAATAATAAGATAATAAAAGATAATTATACCTAATTATATTTTATTCCTATAAGTTATATAAAGTAAAACTTAATTACTTTATCTATAATAAAGAATTCCTTATTATTATTAATACTTTTAAGGAATTTAGATATTACCTTTTAAGATATTATTATTAGATTAAGGTCTATACTAATTATAAGAATATCTCCTACTTTATAATAACTTAATAACTTAATAAATAATAATTATAATATATTAAATATCTTTTAGAATTTAATTATATTATTATTTATATTAAAGGATTAAAAAATAGCTATATAGACGCTATTAGCTATAGACCCGATCTAGATATAAGAAAGATTAAAACTAAGAAATAACTACTATACCTTACCCCCGAGGGATACCTATAATAACGCATTATAGCATATACTAGGAAGTATAATAAACTTATGCTATTACCGGAATATATCTAACTTATTAAGGACTATAGAAAATAATATATTAATATTATAAACTATATATAAGGATATTAATATAACTAAGACAAATTTATAATATACCGAGGAATAATTATTATCCCTAACTAGGTATTTAAAACTATTTTTAGCTATTATTATAACTAGCTTCTATATAATAGAAAATATAATCGAATATAAAGATAAATAAATTACCTCTATAATAATTACTAACTTAAGATAAAGGTTAAATAATAAGTTTAGTAATATATAAAGTATTATCCTAAGATAAAACCTATTATCTATAAATAGAGTAAGATAATTAGAATACCCTACTAAATAATAATAATTACTTATATAATAGAATAGGGTAATTTATTTCTTATTAAAATCCTAGAATATAATAAATAACTACTAGACGATTAAAAAACTAATAGATAGTAAATACTAGAGGATCTATGCTATAACCTTATACGCGAAATATATAATTACTAACTCTATAGATATTAAGGAATTAATAAAACCCTAGAATATATTAAAAAGATATATATATTCCCTAGTATAAAAAAGATAATTATAATTATTATTAAATAATACGATCTTTATATAAAAGCTAAGGTATAATGCTATAAACCCTATAGTAAATTATAACCCCTATTAATACCTTAGCTACTATAGGAAGCTATTATAATAGATTTTATTACTAAATTACCCTTATTAGAAGAATTAGTAACTAGAAACTTCTATAATAATATTCTTATTATTATAAATAAACTTATAAAAATTTTTTATTTTATATTATATAAAGAATTAATTATAACTTAAGAATTTACCTACCTCTTTTATTTCTATATCGCTAAAATATATAATATATTACTTAAAATTATTATTAATTAAAGACTATTATTTATATCTAAGTTCTAATAAAGCCTTATAGGATACTTAGGGATTAACTATAAGCTCTCTACTATATATTATAAAGAAATAAATAAATAAATAGAATATATAAATTAGATATTAAAATAATACCTTTAATATTATATTAACTATAAATAAACTAACTAGGTTAAGAAGCTATTAGCCGCTTAGCTAACTTATAATATAGCTATAAATAGAAATATAAAGACTATATTAGCCTATATTAACTTTAGATTTATACTAGATATTTATTAATAATTATAAGATATTATTATTAACCCTAAAGTAATCCTTATTAATAATTAACTCTATAATTTATATAAAGAAATATAAATAAAACTTAAGTTTATTAGAAATAAAATAATAAATTATATAAATAAAAAAAAGATTAAGGGATTAACCTTCTTAGAAAAAGATATAATCTACTTTATAATAAAAAATATTAAAATAAAATAATAAAATAAAAAACTTAATTATAAGTATATTAGACCTTATAAAATTAAATAAAAAATCTTAAAATATAACTATAAATTAGACTTATTACCTAAGGTTAAGCTCTATCTAATCTTTTATATCTTATTACTTAAGTTAATATAAGATATTATTTAAGTTAGAATTAATAATAAGCTAAAAGCTAAAGTTAATAGACTAAAAGAATATATTATAGAGATTATCCTCGATATAGATAAAATTAATAATAAAATAATATATTTTATTAAATAAAAGGATTACTTTAACTTAGAAAATATATAAGAACCCCTAGAATATCTTATTAATATATAATACCTTCTAAAGAACTTTTATTAATAATAGGCAAAATAATATTATTAAAATCCTCGCCTAACCCTAGCGACGACTAGTCTATTTTATTTAAGATACCTAAGGCCTAAAGGTCTTATATTATATACCTCTTATAAGAATTAAGGGCTAAGATAAAATTATCCTCTACCTCTAACTCTATTATACCCCGCTTAAATAAATTATTACTTTACTCCTTTACCTTCTTTTTTATCTTCTAAATTCTTTATAGGCGAGTTATAGCTATCGCGAGAGAAGTCTAAAGCTTTACTAACTAATTATAAAGAAAGAAGATCTTATTACCCGCTTTATCTTCCTCCTAATCTAACTTCTCTTATTAATTAATTAGCTTATTTATTATTTAAAGGATTAGCTATAAATAATAAAATAAAGAACCTATAAATATAATAATATAATATAAACCCTATTATAAAGATAACCCCGCCTTATATACTACTTATACTTCGCTAAGCAACTAAAGTTATCTATTTTATAGATAAGCTTTTACTTAAAGTAATATATATAAGGCATATTAATAGCTATAGAATTTCGAGAGAAATATTATAATAATACTTACCGATTAATAGTATTAGTCTTATATGATTTTTTAACTCTCCTTAATATTATATTAGCTACGCGAAATAATTATAAAAAGAAATTAAGACTAATCGGTCGAAGAAACCTTAGCCTAAAGGATTAATCTTAAGGACGAGGACTAATAGAAAGGGGAGGATTATATTATAACCCAACGGGCCTTATATCACATAGGCATAAAGCCCCTATTATTCCGAAAAGGACTAACCTATCATAAGGTTAGTTACCTTTTAAAATATAAGCCTTACGATTATTAGCATAAGCCTTATAATTCTAGACGCGAGCCTTACGCGGCCTAGCATAAGCTATATAAGAAACTATAAGTATATAGAATACACTTATTAGTATTTTCCTATATACTAGCTACCTTAGCTATTAATATAACTTAGTTATACTTAATACCCTTAAGTATATTACTAGACGTAACTTATATTACCCTTTAAGGTTATATAATATTCTCCTCTACTAATATAAACTAGTATAACCGGTTTATCCCTTAGGAATCCCACGATCGTCACATATTTATAGAGGGCCTAAGCAGCGAGAGGCGGCGCTCTCTCGCTAAAGGGGCGTATTAAATAGGATCCTATATAATAGCTCTGAGGGTAGTCACGTGAGGCCTATAGCCGGCTGATCTCCGGCTACGCAGCTACGTTAGTCCTAATCCGGAAGGCTATATCGTGGCCCGGAAGGGAAAGAGGGGATAGCCTTAAGGATAAGAAGAATAAGTAATAATAATAGATTAAAGGATAAGCCTATAATTAAATAATATATTCGGCGTAAAGACTTCTTAGAAGACTCTTAATAGGAGAATTAGCGTTATCTATAATTATAACCATAGCATAGGGTATACCCCTTCTAAGTCCTTAAAGGTATAAATATAAAAGTCCTTAATACGCTAAATAGGATATCTCTTCTTTATTATAATAAAGGAAAGCCTATATAAAACTAGATAGATCTTATAATATTATCTTAATACTAAATTTGCCTAATATAATTATAAGCTAAGCTCTAATATAATAATATATCTTATATATTATTAATTATTATACTAAGATAAATTAATAATCTAATAGCTTACTAAGGCTAATATTGCCCTAAGGGAGATTAAATCCTTTCTTAATATATTATTAGATATAATTACTATATTATAAGATATCTATAATTATATTACCTAGGGTAAATAAGACCTCGCGAGAGGGTAAAATAATATATATACTCTCGCTAAGTAGCTAAAAGGTAATAACTTCTAGACCTAGATTTATCTTAATAAGGAGGGCTAAGTTATTATAATTTTATTTATATATCTAAAATCACTAAGGTATTTAAAATTATATCCTAAAGTACTTATTTTAGACTATATATATAAGACTAATAAGTATAAAATACCCCTACTTAATATAATTAATATTAATATATATTAATAATTCTTTTATATTACCTTTATTTTCCTTAATAATAAAGAAGAAAGTAATTTTATCTAGGCTCTTATTTATCTATAATAGCTATATAACCTCTATAATATATCCCTCTTAAGTATTATACTTATAGATTACTATCTAATATATATAAATACTTTTTCCTTACTATCTTACTTCCTAGACTTACCCTCGCTATTATATCTATAGTATATTAATAAGGCTATATTAACTTATTATATACCTACTTTTATTTATAATAAAAGTAACCCTTAAGGGGAAAAAAAATAAAAAGAGTTTTATAACTTATAGTATAATATTATCGCCTTAATAAATAAAAATACTTTTAATAAAAAGCTAAAGAAATTTAAGAAATAATATTTTCCTAAGTATATTAAGGAAATAAGCTATATTTAATAAACTTAGCTTAACCTCTATAAAGAGAGGTTTATTAAGGCTTAGGTTTATTAATACCTTTACTTTAATTAATTTATTATATCTTAGACTAAGGGTATTTATTAACTTATTAAGGGCTACCTAAAAAGCTCTTAAGCTAATCTATTTAATATATAGAGGGTTATTAAGCTCGTTATAATTAACTAGGTTATTAAGCTCGAGGTATATTAGGCTAGGCAATAAATTAATATACTTATTGCTTTATTAAAGGCATTATATAGTAATATCTATAAATAGATCTTATATAAAGCTTTATAAAAGGTTAAAGATTAGTAGAAATAATTACTTAAGGAGCTTCCTCTATATATATAGGTATTTAGCTTAAGCCTTAATCTTCTTTATATTTATATACTTTAATATTTATTAATATTAAAGGAGCCCCTTTAGCTATAATATTTCTATTTTTATTAATACCTCTAGTGCTTAGAGATCTCCTTATTACTTATTAAACCTTATAAGTAATTTAATTACCTAATAGCTAAGTTAATATTATTACTATTAAGCATATAATATAAGCCTTTTATATTTAAAGCTATTAAGTATACTATATATTAAAAGGTATTACTAATATACTTAAAGTATTATATTAAGGGTCATAGGATAAAATCTAAAGTATACCTTTTATGCTATAATAATTTATTATTAACTATAACTTAACCTTTTATAATAATATATATAGTAATATATATATCTTCTCGCTCTATAACCTACTTATTATTACCTAGGTCTCTATTAGGAGCCTCTATTATCTCTAAGATTATTATAACTATATAGATAACTATATATATAATAACCTAGGTTATACCCCCCCTAGTAGTAATACTAGTAATAATACTAATAGCTACTATAGAGGCTCCTATATTATAAGCTAATAATCCCCGCGCTATTTATTAATAATATATAGACTTATAAGCAGACTAATATACTATATTGCCCTAGGGAGCCCTAAGGATTAACTAATTATATTAGAAAGCTATAAGGCTGCCGATATATTATAGCAAAGCGGAATATAAATAATACCTTAACTTTAAGTAAATAGAGAGGTATTATAATAAGGGAATAAATAAGAGAGATTAAACTAAGGAGGAGAAAATAAGTTATTTTAATTAGGATAAGGCTAAGAGTAAGCGGGTTAAGTGTAATATAGAGAGAGAGATAATATAATAGCCTTTCTCGGGGCAATAAGGTATATAGGGAATATAAAATACCGCTAAGGAAGACCTTAAAATATAAGAGTAATTTTATTAAGGTAAAAACCCCCCCTATTAAGATTTAAAAGAGTAATATAATAAATAATTTCTATATATTAATAAAGAGATAAAAAAAAGACTAATCTCTAAGTATACTTATAATAGCTTAATAGCTTAATTTAATAAAGTAATTATTAAGTATATATATAATATAAAGTAGGCTTAATTATTATATATATTTATAAAAAATAATAATAAAGTAATAATATTATAAGGTAGCCTTTTAAACTATTTATTATATACCCTACTAAGACTATATTATATAGCTATTATAATTAATACTCTAGATATAAATCCCTATTTATTTTACCTCTTAGATAATAAATAAATACCTTATTATCCCTATGGCAAGTATTAGCTATAAGATCCTACTAATTATATACTAAGGGGGGCTATAAAGCTCTAGATCTAAGCCCTTAAGTATACCGCGAGTCTACTATAGATTTATATTAGGGTTAGGGCAATTATAATATTAACTAAGGGCATAATTAAGCTATATAATATACTAATTTCTTATAGCTAGTTACCCCTATAGTAATATATAAATAATAATTAGCTTACCTTAAGGGGGATACTTAATAAGAAGGGCTTTATCCCTAGCCCTAGGGTTTATATTAAAATAGACCATAGCTAATCTCTTATCTATAGGCAAGGTATACTATATATACTACTACTACACCGCAAATAGAGGTAAATTATTAGGGGTAAACCGCGCTAATATCTAAATCTACTAATTATTTAGGATAGGGGCTAATACTTATTAATTACTAGGTGCCCTCCTCGCTAAGGTTATAATACTATTAATAAAGATCGGGATATTAGGGGGGTTTTAATACTAACTCTAATAATAATTAAATATCTTAAAGATAATATTATATATAAGAATAGAGAGTATCTTTTAATAAAAAAGTCCTAGCCTTATATATCTTATACGCTAAGTTAATTTATTTATATTATCGTCGTTATATTAATATACTTTATAGCCTTAGGTAGCCTTATCTGCTATGCATAACTAATACTAATAAATAATATATAATTTATTAAATAACTATCCCTTATTAAATCACTTATAGTATTTAATTTTATATATTATAGCTATTTTATTAAATAAAAAAGAAGATCTCTTACTTATATACCTTAGCGGGCTTATATAATAGATCTTAATTATATAGCCGGCTATGCGCCGATCACGTGGTCTTATTTGCATAGCCGGCTATGCACGTAACGCTCGCCACTGCGATCGTTCGGCCTTTGCCAAAGCCGATTCCACTAGCCGGCCCCGCAATTCATTACCGAAACTCCGGCATCACTTCATTGCCTAGTTAGGCTACGATCTACGAACGAATATCCCGAAAGTATATACCAGCCGTAACCTGTATTGATACTGGGTAGTTGAGAAACGTAATAGAAGCGGTGAGATATTATTTTATATGATGAAATCGAGAAAAACCCTTAATCTACTACTGCAACCATTCAGGCTTAGACCTGCCCCGACGCCCCGTGGGAATCTCCCATGCCAGCTCCGAAGACTCAAAAGTGAAAGCAGGCGCTAGGACCTTGAAGTCTTCGTCGATGTTGTATTCCTTGCCTGACATACTCCAAAAATACTCTGGATGGGTAAAGATATCCGGACGAACCTTCTGCAAGGACTTGTGCGTCTTGCCGACGAGGGCACTCATATCGTCGTAGTGACGTGGGTTAAACTGGGTGTCTCGGTTTCTGAGTTGCTTCTGCTGGTCTTTGCTGTATGTGCCCAACCGGTAATACCAGATGTTGTATTGGGTCAAGCTGATTTCAAGATCAAACGTCACGTTGTCTTTTGAGCGAGCTAGTAGAGCGTCGATGACCGCAACAGCGCCGACTAAACCTGTCTGGTAATCCGAGTTTGCTGGATTATCGAGTCAGTCTAAAAGCTCCGAAGGTTGCGAAGGAGAGGAAAGAGAGTAGAATCATGCTCAACTTACGTAGAAGTGGTACCACAGGCTCATCCAGTCCAAGGAACTCGCCTTGCAGCCAAGACAACCCAACTAAGCAGTCACTAATCTGTTGCCAGCCGGATCGGCCAGCCAGCGGACCCTTGAAGCCATAACAGTTTTCTCGCAAGTATACCAGACTAGGATTCAATCTTCGTAGTGAGCCCGAGTCAAACCCAAGTCGTTGCAGGGCCCCAGGGCGATATCCATCAATGAGGACATCGGCGCCTCTCACAAGCTCAGAAAAGGCTTCCTTTCCTGCCTCTGTCTTCAAGTCAAGGCTTGTATCCCTCTTGCCGGTTTGAAGATCTGGCATGGTCGCAGGATACTCGGGCAGTTTATCACACGACACGCGAAGAACATCTGCACCAAGAGCAGCCAAAAGCTTGGATACAGCTGGGGCCGCAATGACGCGCGAGAAGTCGATGACCCGAATACCGGCTAGAGGTTTATACCTATCGTGACTTTTCGGCTCAGGCCAAGGTTTCATTGGTGCTGATATGGATGTCTTATTCCACAGCGGTTCTTGAGCCATGATCTTGCCGTGTTCGCTGGAAAAGAACTCTTCAGGTGTCCGGCAGACAACACCCGCCTGATCGAATTGGTTGTTGGCTGTCTCTTCGAGATCTTCAGATTCCCAACTGGCGACCTTTTTGGCATAGATGTCGATTGCCTCTTGTTGTGTGACCTCGGCATCGTCCACGCCAAGCATCTTCATAGTCGGGCCTGCATTCATGGAACCATGGAGGTGATACCATCGACCATCCTTGGTCCGATAGATGTTGGTAGCATAGAACTTAATGGGCTTCGAATTTTGATGAATATCCATTCTAGCAAGCTCCTTCAACATTTGTGGGTGTTGCGTAAATGGCTTGCCACCAATGGTCGGCAGCAAAACTGACTCTAGGAATAGAGTGGCCACATCGGTGTTGACTTGAACGCTTTGGTAGGGAATCTCATATCTCTCGGCAGTTACTACATTCGCAGCGGTGGCCACAAGAGCAGTGATCGAGGCGCATGATTCGGTGATTTTGAGAGGCGTTAGGACGAAAGGCTGGTCGTCACCTCCGACGAACTCGACCTTTTTGGCTGCTTCGGCGAAGGAGGTAGGAAGACCAAGTTTGGGATCAGAAAGAAGGACTTCGTTTAAAATCCTAGACGATTCTGAAAAGATTGAGTAACGGGACATTGTTGAGCAAAGAGCCGTGAAAGATAATTGTTCAGTATAAATCTGGTGGAAAAGAGCTTTCTGAATGCGATCTTGAGAGACGAAGTAGAAGAAACAACAAAACCATTTCATAAGGAATTAAATAATCTCCTTTTACTCCATTTTTTCCTTGCCCCTCGAAATTCTACCCGTTGGCTCATGTGGGTCGCTAGACCCACATGAGCCAACGGGTACATTCGGTCTTGGGCGAGAGATTCGGTGTCACTCGGACAGAGTCGGAGTTTCAGAACTCCGTAAATCAACGGGCCGAGCGGTCCGGGTCCTCCGCCCGGAGTTGACGATCTTTGCGGGGCTTGCCTTCGGAGTTTTGACCTGGGACACCTCGTTGAGAGTCCGATCACAAGACTCTCCGCATCAGGAAGATCATATCCGTTCAGTTCATGATGTAAATAAAGAGAGAGAGGTGTACCTTGAAAACGCAGCATTATCACCAAAGTTTTCTGCTTTCAAGATCTCACCACCCCTTTTCTGATCGCATACCGTCTTCTTTCATCATGGGCGTCACAAGCAACTGGCGAGCCGGAGAATTTGGCGCCAGACCAGTCCGTATAGCCAACTGTTCTGGCTATCACGGTGAGCTCCATCGAGATGGCCGAGCATACATGAATGATCTAATGAATTTTGTAGGCGATCCGGCTCAAGAAATGTATAAGCAGGCTACCCTGGGAGACGTCGATTTCATCACTGGCGATTACCTAGCCGGTATGTCTTTTAGAATCCCACATTCAAGCTTGAGATTGGCTGATCCTACAAAGAGGTCAACATGGCAAATAATGCCGAGGCATTTAGAGAGGGCCGGCATCCCGGCTACGAAGAAACTGCCTGGGATGGAATACAGCAGACAATCGACGTGATTTCGCAGAAACGCATCAAGGTTGTCATCAATGGAGGTGCCCTGAATCCCGGCGGTCTGGCCACGAGAGTGGCCAAACTGGTAAATGATTTACACTGAATTTTGAGATACTTGGCTAAGAGAATCCTAGGTAAAAGACAGAGGCTATGACCTCAAGGTCGCATACATCTCTGGCGACAACGTATTGCCCAAGCTCGGCAACCACATGCCTCAGCAGATAGAACAAGCTCTGCCACATCTTGACTCTCCAAGCCATCACGTCACCGTTTCTCCAGAGTCATACCTCTTCACGCGGGAAGGGCAAGAGCCCCGCGAGATTGTCTCGGCCAATGCATACCTCGGCGCACATTCCATCTACGAAGCTCTACAGAAAGGAGCAGATATCGTCATTTGCGGCCGAGCCTCAGATGCAAGCCCAGTGATGGCCTGTGCATACTACTGGTGGTCATGGAAGAACACAAGCTACAACGAGCTAGCTGGCGCTCTGATCGCCGGCCACTTGATTGAGTGTTCGACCTACGTCACAGGCGGCAACTTTTCTGGCTTTGATGCCTTTGATATTGAACGCTTCGTCGACCCTGGCTTTCCAATTGCCGAGATAGACCAGGATGGATCATGTGTTATTACCAAGCATCCAGGAACCGGAGGCATGGTTACCATTGATACCTGCAGTTGTCAGCTTCTTTACGAGCTGCAAGGCAACGTTTATCTCAACAGTGATGTCAAGGCATACCTTGATGATGTTTCCATGGAACAAGTTGGGCTTGATAGGTGAGTCTTTACATAATCTTTATATGATCTTTATATAATCAGCTAGCAGTCCATGATGATGAGATGTTGACTATTTGCTAGAGTCCGTGTTTCTGGAATTCGTGGCGCTCCACCTCCAAACACGACAAAGCTCGCCGTTTTCTACAAGGGCGGCTACGAGATGCAGGCTCTATTCAATGCTTCGGGCTACGGTACGGCTAAGAAGTTTGAGCTTTTTCAGAAGCAGGTTCGGTTTTTCCTTGGAGAAGAAGCGTTGCAGCGGTTCGACGTCCTTGAGTTTCAGCAGTAAGTTGATCTACCACGTTCTTTTTGAGTTTACCTACTTACTGAGCTTTAAGAATTGGAGTTGCTGCCCCTGATCCAGTTGATCAAAACAGCAGCACCGTCTACTTCCGCATTTTTGCACAAGCCCCTGAAGCTTCTCTTCTCAACACCGTTAACATTGCTGTACGCAATATCTCACTGAAACATTTCTCAGGTTAGTACCCGGTTTATGGGAGTAGATCTAGCTTGAGACTAATCCGTCCTAGGGTTTCATAGCTCTCTCGATATGCGGACCGCGATTCCCCGTCCCTATCTCGCATATTATCCCGCCCTGTGGAATCAATCTGACATCAGTGAACGTGTTCACTTCGTTAACGCCAAGGGAGAAACTCAGTCGTTTGCAACTGGGCAGCCGCCAGCGTTCGAGGATGTGGGTCAGCGTCAATCATATGATGCAGAGGCATCTACCCAAACTGATGCCGAGCTTTGCAATGTGCGTCTTGGTGACATCGCACTTGGACGCTCGGGTGACAAGGGCGCAAATCTCAACTTTGGCCTATTTGTTCACACCCCGGCCCAGTGGGACTGGTTACGATCATATCTATCGCGAGCCAAGGTCCAGGAGCTTCTCGGTACTGACTGGAAGGATGGCTACTCCATCGAGCGTGTAGAGTTTCCCAAGATTCACGCTGTACACTTTGTCGTGTATGGCATCCTTGGTCGTGGTGTTAGCAGTTCCAAACGTCTGGATGGGTTCGGAAAAGGCTTTATTGACTATTTCCGGGACAAGGTCGTCCAAGCGCCGGCGTCCATTATAGATAGTGCACCTATTGGAAGGAAGCTATGAGTGTTTTTTACCAAGATTTGTTTCTCGTCTCTTTTCATGAAAAAAGGCTTTACATATTCGCCCTGAGGCTACCTGTCGGGGACTGAAGCTTTTACGGCCATGGCCTCCTCGACTTATCTCTTGTCCAATCTTGGCTGCCCTCTCATTATACAGAACTCAACAGGGAGCGATGCCGTGGGCAGTCCGTAGGCGGCATTAGAAATGCTGACAGGGTCATCAGAAGTGCGGGGAGCAAGATGTGAAGGAACAAATGCGTCTCTGTAATTATATACGTTGAAATTTCTCTACTTAAGTCCAAAATGCATGTTGTAGGTTTGATAACGAGAAGATCTAGGCCCTATCAAAAAGGGGTCAAGGTGCAGGCCACAGAGACATTGTACTTCCACTCTCGTGAACGGAGCTTCATAGCTGAATTTGCGAGCCTTCAGGACCATTCAGTCTCTGCTGTGACCAAAGATGTCAGCAATACCCTCTTACAGCAATATCTTTCCTTCGCCCACCTTGTGTTCGTTTAGAGATAGCACCGGCCAGCGCTGCAGTATCTAGCAGTGTTCTTGCAACACTCGTACTTGCAGCACTTCTTGGTACGGCAGCAGAATCCACCGATGGAGCAGTATCGGGGGTAGTTGACAGGGCAGGTGACAGCGGCGAGCTGCAGAGCATCACCATGTCCGCCAAGGTCATAACGATCCTCTCCAGCGGAGGCAGAAGATAGCTCAGGGAGGACCTCGGCGGACTGCTTAGCGGGGCTGGCAGCGGCGAGGGGGGTGAGGAAGAGAAGGGCGACGATGAACTTCATGTTGAAGACTTGGGACGGTAGGGTTTTGAAGATGGAATTGAGTGAGGAGTTGAATGCTAGTTGCTGTTGCCTTGATATCTTCTCTTGATCACGCAATATCGAATAACTGTCAATGGAGGAGGTCTTTATATCACGACCCTCCATACCAACGGAGTAATCTCATGCCGTTGACGTTGCAGATGACTTGTACAAGCTTCTCACGACCTTGTCCAAATTAGACCGCCAGCTGAGTTGTCCACGTTGATCCCTGCCCCGTCTGGTCGCACCATCAAACCCCCAACCCGAGAAGAGCAAGGTGCAAGGCATCGACCTTGAACAAAAGGGGGCGCAAGGCTGACTCTGAGCATTAAGATCGGCTCCACAGTTAGATGAAAGCTGAGGGGCATCGATGATCTACAGGGTCACGGACCGTCGGCGACTGAAACCCCGCATAGATTTTGTGTTTCTATTGGGGTTGTTTTGGTCTCTATTCACAGGGGTCATGTTAAGCTTCGGCAACTATTAGCCCGTCTTACAGGGCTACGACTAGATTGAGGCAGGTCTAATACCGAATGGAAACGAATGCATTGTTGACAACTGCCGAGCAGTAATTTCCCGCTGCAGCCACGAATAAGTCGGGCGTTTGGTGAAACAGTCTAATGGCACCATGGAGATAAACTGTCATTCTCACAACGCAGAACACTCTGTTGCTGATTCTATAAAAATAATTCCCAGTAGCCACTCTCGGCAACCTAGTGACGCCGGCATCATCTAATATGTCTGGCAAGTAATAACTCTAGACTGCTTCCATGCTTGATGTCGTAGCCTCCGTTGAACATCTACGAAGCCTTGGTCAAGGTTCCAGCAATATGAGGAATCACCTCCATCCAACTCTCGCCTGAGAGAGGAGCCACGTTGAATCTATCCCAATCACCAACCTTGAGGACAGACCTGAGCGTTGGCCGACACAGCTTGCAAGACCCAACAAGGTACTCCCAAGGGATGTTAGTGAGCCCTGTCACAAGTTAGTTCGTGTTCGACATCGTCGCTTTAAGGCCACTCACTCTGAATCAACGGAATCACGGTGCCTTGTTCTGACTTGACATGCTCGTAGACGTACCAGCGGCCACCTGGCTTGAGGTAGTCGTACAGAAGACGAATGTTCTTCTCTGGCTCTGGGATGCTGCATAGACATTGGACCGTAATGATGCAGTCGACACTTCCTGGGCCGATGGAAGTCTCGTCCTTCAAGTCTTGGATGCCAAAAGGGAGGACTTCATAAGTTCCAACAAGCCCCGTTTCATCGACGCGTCGCGTCAGAGCCGCAGCAGAGATGGGATTTGGCTCGACACCATAGATCTTGCTAGACGACTTCTCAGAAGTCGCCTTTGTCTTCTTGATGACATCGGCAAGAACCTGCGTCCACATTCCACTACCAGCTCCAATCTCCAAGATGACACCATCGATCGGCGGGCCTTGAGCATCCTCGTGAATCTTGCCATCCTTGACACGTCCCTCGAGAAGAGGGACTACCCAGCCTTCAGCTCCAGCCTTGGATTTAGGCCCCATATAAACCCAAAACTTGCCGAACCATGCGTCATGAAAGGCCTCCCAAGAGAACAAGGTGCGCAAGTCACCAGAGAATGCGAGCTTGGTGACGGTGACGAAGAGGTAGAATGTCGAGATGGACATGATGCCCCACGGTCTTAATATCGAACCAATCATGTTTTCTGTAGATCAATTGATTTATCGGCTTTGTTGAAAAGGTGTTTGAAAGATGTAAAGTGCGAAATCGGCATATGTTGGCTCGTATTGGGTTTTATAGCTCCTCTGCCGAGAACCGAAGAATGTGCTCAACCCCGCACAAACAAGAGTCATGCCAGATACGATATCGCCAACTCATCATGCTATGACTCAGACAGTCAGAAGAATTATGTTATTTCTTTGAGCTTGGTAATTTGGTAATTAAGGGTATTCACAAACGTCGGGTGATTCAGCTGGATGTAGCACCAAAGCAACGGTAAGCTGAGCCTCATCATGATTAATCGCCGACATCCGTCTGGCGAGTCCAACCTGAAACATATCGACCCATATCTTTCAGACCGTTGCCGCTATCTAGATGCATTTGTCAGCGCCAGGGCATACATTGACGAGTCACAGGCGTTGTTGCCGATAGGCATGCCTAAATAGCCTCAGATCTTCATCAGATTAGTGCCTCGGGTCAAATGTACAACAAACACATCATTCGATGGGTGGATTCTAGTTCTTCGGTTAATATATGATGTCCCCATTGACCTCCTTGACCAGATAGTGATCTTCCTTTCCAGCGAATCGCGGCAACGACAATGTAGCTACTCTTCAAGAGCCCTCAGGACAAGACGTTGTCCACTTGGGCACACTTGATCAGATTCGGTAAACGAACAGCTCGGAAGCTGAGCCGCGCACCTAGGCCATTGGTCATTTCCTTACTTGCCGATTGATCCCCTGGCAATGAATTCGTAAATTAAGACGAACAATATGATATAGTACCTAAAGTTGTGCACACGGCGCTTACAGCTACTTAGTCATCCATAATTTCTCCTTACCTCAACATGTACATCCAACACCTACAATATCCTACAACTTATACACTTGGGTGTCTGCGAATTGTTAAGTCCAACTCATGTACCACAGTGCCATCCTCGCTCCTAATCACTCAAGCCGGGAGCTCAGTCGCAGAACCCCGAGTTCTAGCCTCCGGTTGTGCCTCCAAATTCAGAGCATCAGTTGGTCTTTGGACCTCTGAACTAGCCGGAAGCTCCGCCTTTGGCTCGATCGACGATTCAGCCACCCCATTCGTGGCATCTGGACTCCTCCATACAAGAGCCGGTCTTGGAATGGATTTCAGTCTATCCGCTAGGCTCTTAGATCGTGTCTCGTAGTCTCCTTGACGGCCCTTCTTCCTCCCCATTCTGAATGCTATGATAATAGCACAAGCAACCAAGATCACTCCCGCCACAGACCCAACAGCTATGCCAGCTATAACGCTAGCGCTGAGCTTATCCCCGCTATCTTGGTCGTCCGTCCCTTCTGTCTCGGTCGTGGTGGGGGCTGATGCCGTCGACGCGCGGGATTCCTCTGTTGGCTTCGAAGAGGTACCGTCAATTTCCGTCTCGGTGGCGATCGTCGTCTCATCTATCCAAGAAAGGGGTCTCAGTAAAAAGCTTTCAAGGTGGAATTTCTGGGCATTGACGAACACGATGTCGGGTTCTGAAAAAAACAGTGTTACGAAAGGATCACGACTCCCCATGCCGATGATATTCCCGCAGCTGATGAGATAATGGCTTGATTCCCCCTCCCCTCTGTTGTACGACTCATACAGAGTGACAGTCGTGCAGGAGAAACCAGTTTCACTACAACCATACATTAGTTTATGCACGATGTGGCTTAAGCGGTTGTCAATGTACCAATACCCAAGCGATGTAGACTGAGTGAGGAACCAGTTGCTGTAATCCGGGAAACTGGTCGAGTATTGGACGAAGACGACCTGCTCGCCCAGAGGACCACCGCAATCTGTACCAATAATACCACCACTGGATGCCGTTGCTAAGGATATGCAGTTCGCCCACAAGTGTCGTGGTGACCAGTTGAAAGTTCCAGAGTTTGGGCAGGAGACTGTTCTAACTAACAATCGATGGTTGGTCAGCTTGCTGGTCGGGCAAAGGGCCCAGAATGAGACGAATTACTTGTACCGCTCTCGATGCGGTATCCAATGATCGAGTCTGATTCAACCACCGAAAACCACAACTGGAACGCAAGAACAAGGTAAATGCAAATACTGAGAGCAGAATCCATCGCGAGGACTGACAGGGACGCGCTCGGGCGAGTGGACATAATGACTAAGGAATAACGACAGAGAGGGACTGGGCGAGCCAGTCTTTAAACGGCGCAGATGAACTGTGGCGTTGATCCTACAGATTAGGATGCTCAGATTGACCCTTGTTGATTGCCGTTTATTGGTGATGCTCATCTTGGCAGCAGAAGGAGGAGCGCAGCCTGCTTTTGAGGCTGCAAGTAGCCCAATCGGTTGATAATACTTTATATAGTATAAGAGGCAGGCTGTGCGCCAGGGCGTTTTATTTGTCTCTTATCTATCATCCTTACTACGACTTGATGAAGAGCATATGGACATGTGCCTGCTTTGTCCCGGCTAGAGCTATTTGAGTAGATATGTTGCTATCCTGAAGAACGTATGGGAGCTGACTGCACCTTAATCCCACGCAACAACGGCATCTAATGTTCAACCCGCAAAAATGTGACAAACCACAAAGGCTCAGTAAAAGAGGTTAACAGCAAAAAGTCAAAAAGAAGATTTTGATGAGACTGGGACTCGAACCCAGGAGGATTGCTCCACCAGGAAATGTAGGTTGTTAAGGTTGACCTTAACCTGGCGCCATAACCAACTCGGCCATCTCACCAATGTCATTGGATGGGAACCAGACTTCGGAATTACGCCTGATGATCCAAGCCTTGCTGCAGGACGAAACTCCAACGACCACCAAAGTCAAAGTAACTACGTAGCTATGGTCATGACACCTAACTGAAGAGGTAATCATCTCTTGTGTCTAGATGGAAAGGCCTGATTGCTTCGGATATGTCCTACCAGCCACCCAGGCCCATGGTCAACTCCAACTCAGAAACAGCAACACAGTCGCATTGGTAGTTATGTTCATGTCCAGTTCTGAGCCCCAATTGAATAATTCTAGTTGACGATTGACTTTCAACTCAATCTATCGTTCATTAGCTCCCGAGCAACCTCATCTCCTCCCAAAAGCCTCCTCCCCAGCCACCAACAACAAGGATACATGTCATCTCACAAATAGATTCATAACGTAAGTATCTTTGATTGAGTCACAAACAGAGTTCATGTGCCTCTTACTGCTGCATGCCACCCAGATAACGAGTTTCCCAAAAGGGAGATCCAGGGGGTCAAAACTTCAGAAGACCTTACGTAACAGTCAAGATTGAACAATATTACTTTATGGTAATGTCTACTCAGCCTTGCATGCACGTGTTTATAGCTCTCATGTTAGTTAAATTTACACCGTCTCTTCATCAGATGTGTGGTTCTCATCCAATATCACCACCAGACCCAAGACCACATTCACATTGCGCTCGATCAAATCTCAGAGTCGATAAATCTCTGGACCTAGAAGTATCTGCCAGGTCTATGACTTCATTACTCTGCTTCCTAAAACTCACCGTCTCGGTGACTACGTTGGAAGATTAACTTCAGCCACCAGCTGCAACATGAGAGCTTCTCTCAAGATGTAGATAACACCGGTCACGTCCTTGTGTTCAATCGCATCCGAACTTTTCTCTCTCGGTCGAATTATTGACATGTCTTGATGGAAGCCTGTGACAGGATAAACTTTTCAGTCCCTCATCCAAATTTACTTAAACCAGCCAGCTCGCTACCGGATTCCTCTCCTTGATCAATCGCCCATTTTTTCCGCTGTGATTATCATTCTGATAGACTCACAAATTAACAACAGCTTCTTCCTTTTAGCAGGCACACGCATTACAATCCTCGATTACGATCATCCCGAATCCTCGACTTCTCCCAATCACCACCTTATGCTTTCAGCACCTCCTTGATCCTTTTTGTTTTTTCTGGGCACTCTACCTTCCATGGCCCATATTCACTCTTCTTTTTGTGGCTGCTCTTGGGTCACAAAATTCATTAAGAAAGAACAGGATCGAGTCACTCCTCCGCTAAACCATATCACGGCTTGGCTGAACACCCTCTCCGACACTCCTACTCTTCCCGAGCGCACTGCACAACCTTTCGGCAGTCAAGTCAGGAAGATGGGCTCGGAAAGCTACAACTCGGCTTTTAGCCAGCCCTCTCCCGTCTTCGGACATCCTCAACTCGCCATCTCCTACAACGCTTCCGTCGACGTACCCATGGTCGACTCTCACACCTTCACCTTTTTCTCGCCGGGGACACAGGTCAATTTCCCCATGACCACCTCCGAATCCGACTCCGGCATGTCCTCTTCTCGTTCTGTGGTGGGGTCGAGACGCTCGTCCCACCTTAACTCCAAACACATGTCACGTCGCCATGCGATCCTCGGTATGGGCCGAGGCCGCAGACCAAATTGTAGTTTCGTCGTGGACTACGAGAAGAAGAAGGCGCTCCGACGAGTGGTCAAAGTGGAGGATATGCCCAAACCTCCTCCCGCAAAGCCTACTGAGCATCATCATAGTGCTTGCGGGTGTTCTCCTAGGTCTGTCGTGAAGAAGAATCAGGAGGTCCTTCGTCTAGAGGGTATCCTTCTAAACATGAATTCGTGGGGGGATCTCAAGTCCCCATCAGACAAGGCCTACGACTTTGACCTTCCGGTGTTTCCGCCTCTAGTGCCCAAGCATCGGAAAAGGAGACCCGTCAAGTCGTGTCTCAAGAAGGTGGCTGCCGTCAAGTTCTGCGACGACCCGGATTCCAGTGACAGTGACAGTGATTGCTCATCAGTTTCTTCCGACGATAGCGACACTGACAGCATCTGTCACTCTTTTGACGGGGACAATGCTTCCAGAACTGGGAGGGTGTCAAGGTTTGTCGAGAAGAAGGTCAAGTCTGTCCGCTTTGGCAGTACACGTTGCATCCGGACAGGTCAGGGCATGGCCCCAACTCCCAGGACCCCCGAGAATGATTCGCGGAAGGAACGGTACAAGGCCAGGCAAATGATGGAGAACAAGTACCGCAAGATGTTGGCCCACGACGAAAATGAGGCTGCTAACACCGAGCAGCCTCCATCTATCGCCTTCATCCGGCAAGATGAGGAAGTTGAGCGCTGCCTTGCAAGGGCCGAAGACATCTCTCGGGCCAACGAGCGGACTGCAATCGGTCGTGGTGCCCTCGACTTTTTTATCTTTGTGTGTCGCGACAAAAACTCCACCGGCAACCAGATCTGTGAACACCTGGTTGACCGGCTTATCAAGCACCGTGGTAATCTCTCCATCGTAGGTAGTTACCACGGCGAGGAGAGGGAGTTTGCAAACCCAGGGACATCAAATGTTTCCCCTGTGCCGGCGTACTTGTACCGCGACTGTAGAAGTTCTATGTCTTGGGTTGGGACGGAGAAGGAGGATGAGGTGGACAAGATGGACACGAGTTTGTGATGATGGTTACGAGTTTATGATTGTGGTTACGAAGTTTATGACGATGAGCAGAGCCCGATGAAATATGGCGAGTCCGTTACCAAGTCATCAGCCAGCTCAGATATCAGGTATCAGGGTGGATACCAAGGGCGGCCGGGTTAGAAGACCTGACGGTGCTTCTTTCAATAGTACGATACCCTTTTAGAAATGTGACTTTCAGTTCATTCATTTATCTTGCATTCATGGAGTTTCGGATCGCTAGACTCTCTCGACCTCTTCTTAATCCTGATCCCGATACCCTCTTGTGTTTACATAACCTCAGACATTCAGCACTCTCATCTCCTCCCCCAAGCTCTTTCTTAGACAAGGCCCATGGCACTGACAACAAACCTTTCTCATCTTTGTACAGACTACAATGATGCTATCTCGACAGATTCTTTTACCACTACTAATTACCCAGGCAGCAAGGGGCCATTTCCAGCATCCTTTAAGACAGCCCTCAAGGCCTTTCTAGCCTTGCCCTGAGCTATGTGACTTGCCAGCTACGTCTTATGTCAGTTACGATCTTCAGGCTCAGTTAACCCATCAAGGGCCGGGCTGCAACTATAATAAAGAACAGATCCTTATGTCAGTTACAATCGTCTCCCCAAGGACGATCCGGCAAGAATGACAAGAAGGAGAAAGCAACGCACCGACTGGAAGTTCCCGTGGGCATTGGCCAGCATACAGAAAGTGCTGGCCCTCCTTTCATAGTTCTCACTTGCTTGCCTGTGGCCGTCAAGGTAGTGAGGCTGATGATAGCCAATGTAGTCTTTATTGTACTCGGAACGCAGATGCGCAATCCTAGTTGATAGACGTTCGTCAGCGTGTCATCTTGTCCAACTTCTATCAAGGGTCAAAGAAGGCCTACCTTTGACATTCTTGAGCCGCATTATAAGCCAAGACAGCTGCCTCACGGTGGAATTCTTGGGTCCCTAGCGGCGTGCCGCCTAGGGTGTCCGAGTTATCCTCCACTTCCTGGCCGGTATATCGTGAGGCCTCACGCCTGTATGTCGTATACGCATCGGCGGCCTTGTTGGCCTCGGGCTCGGCAGACTTGTACTGGCGGTACTCTTCCTCGTACTCCGAGTCAGGCGGACCAGCACGACCCCACTCAGCCTTGGCATCACGGAATGCATCGTGGTCTTCCGCGGGGTGGTCAACGTAGGCAAAAGAGCTCTGTTGGCTTCCGTTGCCAAAGTGAGGGGCGATGAAGCTGCTAGCCTTCTGGTGAGCGTAGCCCGGGACGGCGGCCCCAGGCCAGCTGCAAGGCCCTTGGTCGTAGGGCTGGTGGTTTTGACCTGTGACGGCAGGGTTAATGTTGGGCAAGATAGGGCTCATGTCTGGAGAGCTGGGCATCTCGTCAACATAAAGATAGTGACCCTTGCTGTCAACGTAGTAGGCCCGGCCCTGGGCGGTGTAGCGCCAGCCGCCGTTGTTATCCATTCCGCTTTAGATTATTACTGAAGTATTGAAACTATTCGGCGGTTCCGGTTCAGGCGTGGTAGTCAAGTCATCCAAGATGGACAGCAGAAGAGATTAGATGAGACGAGGGTTTACATTACACGAATTCTTCTGTTCTCGATTCTAGTTGTCGTGCCATCTTCTCCCTCTTCCACTTTAGAAGTGCAATGTGCGGTGGCCACAAGTAGGATTTTTGGTCACACGAAACAAAGCGATGTGGTCGAGACATGGCCATTGCATAAACATCGAAACTATGTTGGGTGACTGATTGGAGAATCTCAAGTGAAGGGTGCAATCAGGAGGCCTCAGATCCAAGTTTGTTGACGAGTTGTCGTTCAAGGCATATAGCACAAACTATGCCAGCTACCGGGATATTGTTTTCATTCAAGACCCATCCCTCAAGATGGTGCTTACGAATGTATGCAAATTGTCGTACAAGGTCAGCCTCGGGCATTGATGCAGTTTAGATTGTCATGTTTGTAATTCCATTCCAGGCTAATCACCACTGCCTTTCAACCCGCCAGGTCATCCCTCGAAGCAGGCTACCTTTCAGCTGTGACGCGGGGTAGTCACACTCTGGATGTTAGTCATCCCGTCTCACCCCATCCCAAGACTCCTAAAGGCGAAAGATGACGACGTCAACCCACCATAGCAACTGAATAGGTTCTCCCTCTCAGACCATTTCCTATTATCTCCCCCAGCCTCAACATGCCAGCCAACAACCGTCCTTATTTCTATCTTTGCCTTTCTTCCGGGTACTAATTAGGATACACCCTAAGCACGACTTGCATTATGGCCAGAATCCAGAGTCTTCCTGTGGAAATTCGCCAGCACATCCTCTCTCTGAGCCCTGACCCTCCATCTCTCCGATCACTGGCATTATCGTGCTCTGCCTTTTTCAAGGCATTCGTCGTCACTGAGAAAGCCACCACCACAACCGTGATGTCACATCACATCCACCCCCAAGTCCAGCGTGATGCTATCGTTGCACTAGCTGCCTCTCGACTGCCAGCTCGGGACCTTTTTGCACTATCTGTATTCGTCACAGAAGAGCTCGCGTGGAAAGACATAATCTCTTCTCCACTAGAATGGTCGCTGGTCGACGCACTATCCGCCTATAAACTCTACACCCACGTCAGCTACTTTTCTCAAGCGTTATCCCGTCGGCTCCTTGGCCGCCCTCCCTTCCAGATACCTGATAGCAAGCACGACGATAGTGTTGCCGAAATTGACATCGAAGGGTCGCTGCCAACACCATCAACTGCTGAGTTGCATCGCTTCGAACGCTCTTTGTACCTGTTTGAGATATGCTCCAGCCCCTACAGGCTCTCCCCGTTAGAAGATGGCAGGAGTTGGGAGGAGTGGTTCACCCAACTCCCCAGGTTTCAGCTTGAGCAGCTCAGTTGCCTCAATCATCTCCTCACACACTTCGTTGCACCTGGTAAGCTTGGCATCCTCAACCCTCGCAGTGCGTCCGGCAGACGTGCTTAATCTCTTGCAGCATTCAACGACCTCGTACAGCTCGACGTCTCTTGGGGTTATTTCGGAGTGAGCCTCATCATCGACCAGAGCTCCCCGCTAGCCCAGCGTGTTCTAAGCCGAGGCCTGGAGACTCTCCATGCCGTTGCTCAGACCGAAACATATGACGAGCGTCATCGCATCCTTCATCGTGGCGACAACCGCGAAGATGAGCCAGTCGGTGCGTCAGGCTTTCTCTACGACTTGCTAGAGTTGACGCCCGAGACTACTCCGGGAACCTTTTTTCCCATATTAGAGCTGCTATCAGATAAAAATGCACAAGTCTTAGATACCCTTGAGTTTCAGAGCTATCAGCGATGGGGTTATGTGTTCTGGGACGAGGCGAGACTAGAGAAGCTTGGTGCTTTGACACAGGATGGCCTAGTCAAGCTGATGGTACCTGCAGATCCGCTGGAGGCTTATTGAGAGCTGGAAAATAGCCAACTACAGGCGGCGAGAGCACGACGAAGCGAGATCTGGCGGCAAGGAGGGTCCGGTTGGTGGAGCCAGGACGACGAGTCCAAGGTCGTCTGGCCGGAGAAGAAGAAGAGTGCTCAGAAGAAACGGGCTCTGATGACAGCGAGGTCTGTTCAAGGTGCCAAGGATTTTCTCCGGGGCTTGAAAATCCCTGATGTGCCGGCTCGAAAGGCAGAAGGGTCATGACCACGGCCGACGGAGGGCGCACCGGCCTCATAAGGGATAGGTTGTAGTTAAAGAATAAAATCAATGATTTAACCGGTGAATTCCCAAGGGCACTCTCGCACTGATATCACAGCGTGGAGGCTAGATACTAAGGCAAAGTCGATTAACTACCTAGATAACTCACACATCTCCCTAACGTAGTCTATTATTTTTAATTGCTAGACTGCCTCGTTCTTCTCTTAATCCTAATCCTAACACCCTCTGGTGGTACCACGGCCTCGGCCATCCAGACATTCGGTGGTCTCTTGCCCTCATACTCTTTCGGGAACGCAACGTCGTAGTTCCTCAACATATACGCAAGAATCATCTTGAGCTCAAAGTCGATTAAGAACCGGCCAGGACAAGCATGTTTTCCATGTCCAAAAGGGAGAAACTCGGGAGATGTAGAAACCATGCTCACAAGAGGCACTTTTTCGTCATGACTAGCGGCAAGTTCTCGCATACGAGAGAATCGGAAGGGGTCGAACTTGAGGGGGTCTTCCATGGTTTCGTCGTCCGTCTGAGCTGGCTGACCAAGGAACGAGATGACGAGGCCCTTAGGAAGTGGAATACCATCTTCAGTCGTGAAGCCAGACGTCATGACCTTGCGAAAGTTGGCTCTGCCTCCAAAGGCGCCCAGGCGCAGAGTCTCACGGCAAAGACTATCAGCGCGGGTCATCTGGTTAACAAAGGCCTTTGTCCACCGAGCGTCCTCGTCAGGTCCAAGGATACGGTCGATCTCATCACGCAGGACGGCGATTGTGTTGAACTCAGCGTCAGAGCCAAGAACGTTGAGAATCAGATTCGTAACCTGGATCTGCGTCTGATGCATTGAGCCAAAGTTATGGGCAATCAAACGCCCAGTCATAAGATCCATGTCGTTAATCTCATCCGGGCGTTCGCGCTGGCCATATCGAAGCATCAGCTGTAGATGGTCCTGAGGCTCGAGAAGACTTGGGTCGGCTTCCATGCGTCCCTTCCAGACAGGAACAAACCACTTCTTGAGTTTGCGGAATTGTATGCCTGTTGGGATGCTGAGAAGGGTGCCGACGATAGGCTGCAGAACAAGAGGCAAGCCTCCAGTGAGGCCAGCATTTAGGATGAGAAGGTCGTTGATCTTGAGGGACGTTTTCAGATAATCTTTGTTACGACCTTATTCTGTCAGCAAACCCGTTGCACAAAGGAGGCAACAACTTACACAACGGCAGTCCAAGAGTAAACCGACTAGCAGCCTGCGCAACAATAATCTGAATAGTCGACCTAAGATCAATTTCCCTCCAATTCTCAGTATCCTTTCCAAACTGCTCATCAAACACAATCTTGAGTTCATTGTTCATGGCATTGACAATGTTCTCCAACACACGGTTCAGATCGCTTTTGACGAGCATGCCCTGCCATGCATCGACGGCAATCTTTTCGTGTCCAAGGCTCCATCTGACTTGGTTCACCTCTGCAAAGGCTTTGGTGACATCGAGGACTTCTTCGGGTTGGGAGAGGACCCATTTCATGGAGCTTTGCGGGAGGATGACTTCTTTTCGGAAGCCGAAGCCTGGAATGACGACAGGTTTGCCTTTTTTAATGTACTGAGGGAAATTCTTAGTACCTAGAGTCAATTGTTTGAGCGAGGGTTGGACAAACATCGTGATATGCCTCTCGAAAGAGTGCCTGGCAATCAGTGAGGTAGGCATACCTCGTCCGTAGACTAAACCGACGAGCACCTTCGGGTTCACGAATAAGCGGTATCCCCGGAGGATACGGCACATGGATAAGAGTCTCGACAAGGTAGAGCACGAAAATTGTCACAGAACCCACCAAGACGATGCCCAGAGGGCTCGTCAAGCTAGGTAGCTGATCTAGCAGTAAAGGTGCCATAACAAAGATGACGAACCAAAGACCCCGCGGGGGAGACGGCACGCTGTATTTAAATGAGCGGTCGATACAAGAAGCGGTTCCTTGGATAGTTAAGCGCCTTTCGGTCCATGCTCTCTCGCTTCGCTAAGACTAGCGCTTACCGGGTTAGTTTCGAGCTTGTCCGCGCAGACAAATCATGGCGCGTCTTTTTCCTTGGGGTGAGATTTCAATTTGATCTGGCAGGGTAGGGTACCCGGTTAGGTGATGGGAAGTGGATGGGTAAAGTTAGAGACTGGGCATTGACGCGGCGTGGGGACAAGTTTGTTATTCTGGCATCAATCAGCGAGATGATTTCCTCTTTTACCACATGGTCCGTGTCATTCTTCAAGACAGAAGCTTGGAGTGGTCTGCCATGGGAGATGTTCATGTCTTCAACAGCCCATGTTCGGAGTGGGCCTCAAACTTTCATGCCAACAAGTAGAGATACCAACGAGTAGGGATATAAAAGGTTGCAACAAGCTACATCGATTCGCAAGGTCATATCATGTCCATTCGAGGATGGTAGCTTATCAATGACTTGCTGTTCTACCTGTTTGGGTAAGGATGAGCCAGCGCAGAATAGGACCCAACAAAGTGACAAGCAACGCAGGGACCAATCTCGCGGTTTGCTTACGCGAGCGCATTATGGGGCTCAATAAAGAGATCTAAGATCCACAGTTCTTATTCTTAACAAGCGGATTGACGCATGGTTCCTCCTCAATTGAATGACCTCCGAAGTCGACGTGTTTGTCCAGGGTAGCTCAACTGACAGCTGCGGTTACATAATCAACGCCAAACACACAGACACACAAGGGTATCCCTGCGCCACGCCACGAAAAGCCCACCAAACCCACCAAACCAAACCTCAACGCCGCAGCCCCACATATGAAGAAAAACTTTGACTTGCAGATTCTTTCCACTGAGTCAATATCTACTGCAATCTGAGGCAAATTTGCAAAAACAGATTGAGCCCGGTTAGCTCAATCGGTAGAGCGTGAGACTCTTAATTACCTTGGTAATTGAAAGAGTGTCCCTCTTCGAACCAGGTGATGAGTACGCGATCTCAAGGTTGCGGGTTCGACCCCCGCATCGGGCTTTTCCTATAAAATAACTCATCTTTTTTGATGTTTGTTTGTATTTTTCCTCTTCTGTTTGGCTGAATATCGTTTCTTTAGTACATGTTTCCTTTGTACTCTTCATAGAATAGAGACTTGCGTGTGTCTGACTCGTTGTCCTACTCTTGTCCCGTGATGCCTCATGGCGGGGTTGCTTATCGGCTTATCCCGAGACCCTCAACTTGAACTCTACAACAGCCTCTCCATCATCACCTGCAGCCAACCCACCTATAGAACATCATTACAGAACTTCAGAATGGCAGACGAGAAACAATTCAAGCCCGCTCTCATTATTGTGGACTTTCAAGAGGATTTTTGCCCACCTGTGAGTCTATCTCTCTATCTCTTTCACATGCTACCTACCTGGGTGAGATGGAGGTTGGAACCAACCAAGGAGTGTGGCCTCGTTCGTCAAGAATTGCACCTACACGAACAGTGATATTCTGTTTTCTGGAAGCAGATATGCTTTGACACAATTGCGCATCTTGGCTTGATAATAATGGGCACCCCTGTGCACATCTCGGTTCCTTGACTCATCAATACATCGTGACATGAACCCGCAACACCACTCTGCGCTCACAATTGAGCTTCTTACATGTCTCAAAATACCCTCATGTTCAAAAAGCTAACTCTTTCAGAACGGCTCCCTCCCAGTCCCAGAAGGCCGCTCAATCGCCACCCCAATCAACACCCTAACGACCCTCCCCTTCCCCCTCATCCTCGCAACAAAAGACTTCCACCCGCCAACACACGTCTCCTTCGCATCCAACCACCCCTGCGCGGAACCCTACACCTCAACTACAATCATCGTCCATCCCAGCGATCCTTCTCGTACGTACGAGACGACCCTCTGGCCGACGCACTGCGTGCAAGGTACCAAGGGCGCGGACCTGGTGCCCGAGCTCGATGTCTCCAGGGTGCATGCTGTTATTGAGAAGGGGCAGGATGAGAGGGTTGAGATGTATAGCGCTTTTTATGATCCGTTTCGGTTGAGCGATAGTGGGTTGGCGGGTATGCTCAAGGAGCAGGAGGTTACTGATGTTTACGTTGTTGGTTTGGCGGGTGATTATTGCGTCAAGGCCACAGCAGAGCATGCTGTCGATGAGGGATATCAGTCTTGGATTGTGGAAGAGGGCACAAGGCCTGTTACGCAGGACACGTGGGAAGAGTGCAAGAGAGGGATGGAAAAGAAGGGCATCAAGTTCACATCCATGGATGGCGAGGCTGTTGCCAGAGTAAAGACGTTCACCTAAACACGAGACCGACAAGTATAAAAGAGGATTAAAATGCATTTTTAAAGCGGAACTTGATCCGCCTGTTGTTTTATCTTTTACTTGTAGTGTATGTATATGTACGCTTTGCGTGACCTTTCCAGAATGTCCCATAATGCGAAAACTCCATGCTGTGACCTTCACCAACCAGACGATGTGCCCTACAAGCAACGTCTATGAATTTTGACACCAACCCACCAAATGCTCCGTCAAACACTTCATCATCTTTACCTCTTCGATCGCTGAATGGCGGCTGCGCTCATCGATGTCGTTGAGGCAGAACGCTCCTGGGCATTGGTCATGGCCAGGGAGATCGGCGTCATGGGAGGAGCCGGAGTCGTGCTGCGAGAGGGAGCCGCACTTCGGTTGTGCTGCATGTGTGCTCGCACCAGGTGACCGGCAGCGAGGGCACTGCAAAGAGACAGTTCACCAGCGAGCACAGCCGCGGCAATGATGCGGGCCAGGCGTCGGGCGTTGTCTCCAGGGTTTGTAGGGTGAGATCCCCTGACACCGAGGATGTCGAGCATGGAGCCCTGAGGCTCAAGAATGGTACCACCACCCAGAGTTCCGACCTCAAGCGAGGGCATGGAGACGGAAATCTGGAGAGCTCCGTTCAGGCTGTGACAGTGGTTAGCATGATTCTGGTGATATGTTACTAAAACATTTACTTCTTCATAATGGTGATACAGTTGGCACTCTCGACAACCTGAGCAGGATCCTGACCAGTGGCAAGGAAGATAGCAGCCACCATGTTGGCAGCGTGGGCGTTGAATCCACCGACGGAACCAGCCATGGCCGAACCGACCAAGTTCTTGGTCACGTTGAGCTCAACCAGAGAGTCGACATCACTCTTGAGAACACTGCGAACAACCTCACCAGGGATGATGGCCTCAGCAACAACTCCCTTGCCTCGGCCGTCAATCCAGTTCAGAGCAGCGGGCTTCTTGTCCGTGCAGTAGTTGCCTGACACGGAGATAATCTGCATATCATCGAAGCCTCCATCCGAAGACATGACACTGAGAGCGTGCTCAACACCCTTGGAAATCATGTTCATACCCATGGCATCACCGGTAGTCGTCTTGAAGCGGATAAACAGGTTGGTACCGGCAAGCGCAGTCTTCATGGATTGAAGTCGGGCGAATCGGCTGGTAGAGTTGAAAGCCTTCTTCATCGTGGTCTGACCGGCCTCAGAGTCAAGCCAAAGCTTAGCAGCACCAGCACGCTCAAGAGTCTCAAAAGCAACACAAGGTCCACGAGTCATGCCGTCGGCGGTGAGAACAGTGATGGCGCCGCCACCAGAGTTGATGGCCTTGCAACCTCGACTGGCACTGGCAACCAGGACACCTTCAGTGGTAGCCATGGGGATAAAGTAGCTCTGGCCATCAATGACAAGAGGTCCAGCAACACCAACAGGGAGGGGCATGTATCCAATGACGTTCTCGCAGCATGCACCAAACACGCGCTCCCAGTTGTAGTTCTCGTAAGGCAGCTTGGATCGCTCGAGGGTGTGAGTCAGGTCGGTCGTGGCCTTGGTTCGGGAGATGATGGTACGTCGAATCTTGACAGCACGGGTAAAGTCGCCCAGAGTCTTTTCCAGAGCATAACCAGGGATCTTGCCGCGCATAGACAGAGAAACAACTTCCTCGTCGTTCATCTCGCGGACTCGCTTCTCGGCCAACAGCTTCTCGAGCTCCTCGTTGCTTCGCTTGGGCAGGTTGGCGGGTCGAGCCTTGGTCATGTGCAGGCCGTCGGCCTCATCGTCGGTAACGGCGGGGGTGCTGGGCTCGGTGCGCTGGGGAGTGGGAGGAACGTATTCGCCTAGAGGGAGGGTGGTCGAGCTGGTGTCGTTGAACTGCTGCGCGCGCGCGAGCTCGTTTCGGTCAATGTGGTGTTCGGGGTCATTAGGGTCCTTGATACCCCATCGAGCGACGTTGAAAAGGTAGCCGTTCAGGGCGACACTGAGGGCAAGGGCGACGACAATCCATTTGGAGAGAACGGGGTCCTCCAGACTCTTGAGCAGACCACCGACCATGCGACCGCCGAGGCCATATCGCTGGAATGGGTGGAATCCCTCCTCAACCTCAGCGCCGCTTCCGTTGAGAGAAGACGCCAGGGCGTAGTGGATGGAAGGATACTCAAGCTCGTACTTGATGGGGGTGAGGACAGTGACGAGGGTGGGTCGGTTGTTGGCCTTGGCGTCAGCCAGGATGGCGTCCAGGCCGTTGGAGGCAACCTTGAAGGGGTCAACGGACATGGGCGAAGCCACTCCGCCAAAGCTGCTGGCCCAGGTACGGATGTTGGACAGGGAGCTGGGGTTGCGGAAGGGAATCGAGCCAAGGTTGACAACGTTGACGAGGAGGAAGCCGAGGACCATCAGGACCTTGAACTTGGGAATGCTGCTGCTCTCACGTCCAAAGAGGGAAGTGTCCTTGGCGTTGCCGTTGACACGGGGCCAGTCCTCACTCTTGGCAACGTTCTCGGCAACACGACGGCTGACGCCATCGTCCTCAAGAGCCATGCGCATGTCGACGTGGCGCTTAATTCGGTTAATCTCGAGCTTAATGCTGAGAATGGCAGTGTAAAAGGTGAAGAGCAGGATGCAGTCAAAGAACAAGATCCAGGCAGCAAGGAAGCAGAAGTGCTGGAGACCACCCTGAACACCGGAGGCAGCACCGAGGACGAGAATGACAATCTCGATGGCGTAGTCGAGCATAATCTCGAAACCCTTGTCCTTGATGGCTGCTTGGACAGCGTACTGGATGACGTTTTGCATGGAGCGCTCAGGGGATCGCTTGCCAGACTTGGAGCTCTTGGCCTGAGTACGTCGGTGCTCAATGGCATGAGACATGACGGCGCGGGTCAGAACAATGTTCTTCTCGAAGCCAATGGTGACAACCAGGAAGGGAAGACCCTCAGACAGCAGAATAACGCTGATAGGGACACCCAGGTTGGTCGTAACAGCCAGACCGAAGAGGAAAGCAAAGACCGAGGAGAAGATGGTGCAGACACCGAGCCAGAACTTGGAACCCATGCGGCGCATCGAGAGGAAGAGCGAGACAAAGGTCAGGTGCATGGCAATGTAACCCAAGAGCATGATGACAATGTCGAGGGTTTCAGCGTTCTTGAGGAGATCGAGGAACGAGCTCCAGGTGTTGCTGGCCCACTGAACAATGCTGTTACGGGTGTTGACCTTGGCAGCCTTCATGATCCAGGTCTTCTTCTCGCGGCCATGTTCCGTCTCGGTCTCCTCCGAATCCTCATTGGGAATCTCCTGGGTGGCAGCAAGGAACTCGGGGCCCTCAGCGTAGGGAAGAGAGTAGGCTAGAATGCTGTCCTGGGAGTAGGTGGTAAAGGGGTTCTCGGTAGACGGGAGTTGCGTGATGGACAGGTTCTGAGGAACAGGAACGTGGTGAGATCGAGGCGCAGTGCTAGGCGAGTCGGTAGACAGAGTGTCGGGGAACACGAGAGTCAGGAGAGCGAGGTGGTCGGCATCGGCACCAGCAACGTCAACGTCTTGCTCGACGCCCTTCCACTTCCAGGCAGTCTCTGGGCCGGCGCGCAGAACACGGCTACCCTCGACTAAGGAAGACCAATCGGCCTTGCCTACGGTGGTGTCAACATCGACGTTGAAGAAGTTTTCTTGAAGAAAGCCGACGTATGAGGTACTCGCAAGGACGGCGACAAGGACGATGGTGTGGATGGGGTGGGAGCAGGCGCGTCGGGCGAGGGACTGAGCGATAGGAGTGAGGCGCTTGGAGGCCCAGGACGGTGTCGTCTTTTCGGTGACCTGAGACTCGCCGCGGAAGCGGCGCGGGAGGAAGGAAGCCATAATGGTTTCGGAGTAATGGGAGGTGACTCGTCGATGTCGTCTACCACATTGAATGTCTCGTGCGTTTTGAGCTGGTTGGTCTAAGCGCAGGTGTAAGTCCGGGGTCAAGATGGTCGGTCTGGGGCATGGCTAGATATTTGACGGAGCCATTGAGGGCGACCAGGAGGGCACATGATTGAACCGAGGCAACAGATGACGACGGAAGATGAGGCTGAGGGGATACTTACGTTGCTAGGGTGGGTGAAGTCCTAAGGCGGACGAAAAGTTCACCGAGGCGGAGGCAGCACACAACGCTTCAACGTTTTCTGGGCGACTAAACGCGCAGGAGGGGCAAGGCGTTGAGGCCTGAGCCACGGAAAGCGGGCGATAAAGAGGACAAACAAAGCCAATTGCTGGTCCGTAGCCTACGCACGTCGAGAGAGCGAGACCAAGATTGGAGGTTGAAGGAGGATGAGGATCGTAGGAAAGGTTGGGGAGGAGGGAAAGAAGGCGGTAAAAGGGGGTGGGAGGGTGTGGAGGGATAAGAGAGAATGTGTGAACAGCGGAGCGGGAAGCTAAGCTCACAGAGAGAAAAATAATTGGGGACCCGAACCCAGACCGGAACAAGTGGAGGGAGAGGGAGCGGAAGCGGCCCAAGATGGTGGAGGATGGAGGAGGAAGCCGGGTCGGAGGTTGAGCGGGGGGCCGAGAAGAGTGAGAGTGAGAAAAAAAAAGAAATTGGCTAGAGGAAGGAGCAATTGGGGCTTGATGGTCCGTTGACAGGCGGCGCCTTTTTGTTGAAATTAGGTACAAGTAGAGGAACAGGCGAAAGATGCAAGAAAAAAAAGGAAATAAATATAAGAAAATTCTTGGGAAAAAGAATATTTTTGTTGACTCTGCAAAGCACAAGCATGAATTTTTTTCTCAATTTTTTTTTTCTCGTCTTTCCTTGGCCAATTGCCGATGCAAGCACCCCCAGTCTTCATCTGACCCTGTCTCATCTCGGTCCTCTTTTGTGTGTGCCTGATGGAAAATGGATGGTGGATGCCACGCTGTGACGCTGCTGAATTAGGGACCCCCCCGTTGAAAGACCGCTCCATGGCAGGCGGCATTTTTAGCGCCCTTTGATGTCGGTGGTGTGGCGCACCGACCGCGTGGGTTATTACCGGGGAGGATCTTCTCAATGGATGGGGGTGGGGCCAATGCAAGAAGATGAGATTCATCAGAGCTTCAAGTTGTATCTCGAGAGTTGAGAGGAATGAATATATCAATGAGTCTGTTCTGCTGATGTTCTTGATGATATTGTTCTCTTGCACGGGGCAGAAAGAGTCTGTGCCGCTGCAACTCTGTAAACCCTTGCATCACGGGTATGCCCATCATGAGACGTCTTTCTTTGTAGCGGCCTACCTCGATGACATGCCCTGCACGTGGACAAGACCTTTGATAGATCCCCAAATGTCGTCAAAGCGTTTTGCCCTTGCTGTCATTAGCCTTGGCCGAAGCGAGGGCTTGCTTTGCCAGTTGTCCCCTAGAATTGTTCCGTTTCATCGGGCAATAGGCTAGCTAATCTATCCGTGGCCTCCCCTCCAAACACGTTCTCGTAATCGTCAACGCGAAAAACCCGAATACGCTTCGAGATGATTACATAGGGATAGCTGCATCAAAACGTCTTTGCAGGTCGTGAACCCGTCTCTGACATTGTGTGCACGCGTAATGTCCAGCTTGACCAGGTTTTTTTGCCCTCTTTTGAATGATTACTTGAGGCGCAGCCGCCGGCAAAGCTTCCAAGGTTGATTGACGCGGCTTTAGGTGGCGGGCCCGTGAGGGTAAAAAAAAATGTCATGGACCCAATGCGAAGCTGGGGGTCCAGTGTGAAGCCAAGCCAGGGGTATCCCAGATCATCCACACCAAAGCCGAAAAGCCCTCTTGATGCCGATCCCCATCTGCATTCTGATATCAATACTGTTAAGCGCCTGCCTGCTTATACGGATACGTGGGTACAGGCAAGGCCTTGTTGGTTGATAGAAACATGGCCTGCCTACCTGTTGCAACAACATTGGATACGCAATTCACTCGTCAACCGTCAGAGACAACTCTCAAACTTCATCACCCCCATCCCGGGAATCGTCGCCGGCTCTGTCCGCGATGGGTCTCGCTACATTCTGTACGTAACCGTTTCAGACCGTCCCGGACGCCGTCGCCCGCGGCCCACTCCTTATCAATCAGTCACTGGACTGCCGCCATCACGGACGGGCATCAGCGCGGCTTCAAAGTCCAAGTTTGTCCTACGCTAGACCACCTTGGTGGGGGTTTAGAGCGTGGGAGGACCTGCGACTTCGGCATTTGCAGCTGCGGCTGCGTCTCAGAAGAGTAAAGAACCGGAATTTTTCATGAACGGCTGTACGGATGAGGGTTTGTTCAAAGTGGGATTCAAGGGAAAAAGGAGTTGGATCCTTGGCTGATGATGCCGAGCCGCACGCACTCCGGGTCTTGCGGGTTGCGGGTGCGGTTGCTGGCAGTCCAAGAGAATGACCCAAAATGTCTCGGTCACTGCGTAATCTGCTTTTTGTTTAATTTTTTCTTCGTCAGAGCTCAGCCAAGGATCTGCAACGATCACCCTCAACCGCGTCTCAAAACTACAAGACAAGGCTCATCGGCAGCAAGCGACTGGCTATTGCTGGGGAAGGGAACAGGTTTTGCACCGTAGGCGAGGATCAAAACAGGGTCCTCGTCAAGGCAATTTGACCAAGCCCGGTAGGGCAAATTCAGGTCATCTCGCTCGACCTGGTAAATCTCAATGACCAAGATCTGACATGGAGCTCGCCTAAGCCTGCCAGCTGTTTCTTCGTGTAAACAATTGACCGCCCCAAGACCCTCGGTGAAGCTCTCACGGTGACCTCTTTTGGCGAGTCTCCATCGTCGGTTTATTCCCGTCAGCAAAACCGCTCGGAATCCGGCTGTCTCCGTAAGACCCTGGCGGCCACGTTTTGAATGCCCTCTGGATCCTGCCTGATTCCCGCAGGTAGAATATGAAACAATACCCGCGAGGTGGTATCGCAAACATGCAGCAGCAGTAATAGGCGAGTACAATACGGCTTCTTGAAACAATCAACGCATCCATCCGTCCCGTGTTCCGGCAATCCACGGCTCGGGTGATGATGTGACTTTTGAGACAAGTGACCGGCAAACCACCCGGATCTAGGGGACAAAAAAAGTTTGACGACCGTGCTTTTTTTTCCTCTTCAATGATGCTGATTTGAGAGGTTCAACTTTCCCATGCTGTCATGATGCAAGAAATCCCCATCTCAAGGCTCTGCTCCTCCGAGGAACCCTGACCCAGCCGTTGGAGGTCCACCCTCCGGATAGCACTTTGCGGGGCCGTCAAGGACCCTGAGGACCGGTGTGACGGGGCATCATATCATTCTAGACTTGCTTGATGGAGCATTACAACTGTTGATATTGGGCGGTTAGCAGAGGGACAGGTCTCAGATGAAAGAGAGCAGCCTGATGAGTGCATTTGTGGATGGATGCAGCTGTTCCTCTGTCCAATCTTTCTACCTTGATAAGAGAGGCCTTCCGTTGAGGGCCCCGCTAAGTCGACGGCGCACCGCAGGCCAGGTCGAGGCCTATGCGCATTGGCCCATTGCGTTGGCAAGTGAAGAGATTTCGTGATGAGGCGTAGAGATTGGGAGCAAAGAGAGGCAAGCAAGATGACTATCTGTACGTCTATGAGATGCCTCTCTGCATTCTCTCTCTGCGAGTCTCCGTCTGTACGTTCAAGAAGCAATGCACAACACCGATCAAACACCTCCGGAGCTTCATGCCTCGGCCCTCCGCAACATGCGTAGCGGCCCGCTTCCGATGGACGGACGATCCACCCGGTGTCACGCCAAGCTATCCGCTGTCCAACATCGTACGATTGCTCCCCTCTGGGTCTTTTAAATTTTCTTTCGGTTCAAAGGCTACAGAGTAAAGTCCAGTTAGAGATAAGGAGTAGACAGTAAAGTCAAAAATTGAGACAAAAGAGTAAAGTGGGCGGATATGACGCCAGACATTGAACCGGTCTCGCCGAGGCTGGGGTGTTGGAGCAACGCTTGGGGAGATGATGCGTGTGATGACAGGCGTCCCCATTGGTCGCCGGGCTGGTTTCTCCCCTTGAAATCCGACCGGGGACAAGCTCTGATGGGGGGAGGTTTGTGCTCTGTGTGGTCTTTTTGCGTGAGGGGAGAAACTGAACCGGTCAGTCATAAATTTTCCCATCTCTCGTGATATTTTTCCTCTCTTCGTCATTTCTTGACAAAGGACGAATATCGACGAATTGTTCAAGAGGGGAAAGAGGCTCAAATACGTGCATTCGCCAAGGGTTAGCCTGACGATCAGCATCCTTCTCGGTTAGTCCGAAAGCCTGGGCACGAAACGAACGGCAACAAAGATGGAGGATCCTACGGCTGCGGTTACAACGGGTACACCTAGCTCGGCGACACCAGGTGACATGGACAACAACAACAGCAATGGGAACAATGTCGCCAGTCTCGGTAGCAGCCCCGAGATCATCAATGGGCCCTGCCCTCATGTGTGGCTTGTCGGGGGCGGGATAGCGTCGCTGGCTGCCGCCGTCTTTCTGATTGACGATGCCCACGTCCCGGGTGATCACATTCACATTCTTGAGGCGTCGTCCAAGGCTGGAGGATCGATGGCTACTTTTTCCAAACCGTCGTGGGAGACTGGGTATCGTGTGTCGGCTATCAGGAAGATGAGTCTCACGTATCGCTGTCTGTACGGTATGCTGGAGAAGGTTCCCTCCGACACTGAGGGTGAGACGCTTGCCGATAAGCTCAACAGGTTCAACCAAGCGAGAAGAAAGCTGGGTGCTTCGGGTACGAGATTGGTGAGGCAGGTGATGGACAAGTACGGTGTTGAGAAGCCGGAAGCTGTCGACGTGAGCACCATGGGCCTAAGTGTCAAGAACCAGTGCGACTTGATGAGGGTAGTCCTCGAGACCGAGAAGGAGCTCGAGGGACTCGAGATCCAGGCCCTATTCGAACCCGACTTCTTTGAGACCAACTTCTGGGATCTGTGGTCGTCGCTCAATCGGTTTCATCCTTGGTGCAGCGCCGTCGAGTTCAGGAGATGTCTGCATCGCTTCTTGCACGAGTTTCCCAACATGGGGACATTGTCTGGAGTAGAGCAGGCTCCGGAGGAAGACTTTGAGGCTATTATTAAGCCATTGTCGCAGTATCTCAAGGCGATGGACGTTGAGTTTCGTCATGGTGAGTTCGGGATCTCGGTTCGAGTGGTAGGAGGGACTAACACCGTCAGGCATTCAGGTCAGCGGACTGGACATTGAGGATATTGGTTCTGAGTTCAGAGTGACTGGACTCAAGACTTACCAGGACAACAAGCACGTCGATCTCGCGCTGGGTCCTTCGGATCTTGTTCTCATGACGCTGGGCTCGCTTACCTCAGGCATGGGCTACGGCTCAAATGACAATCCTCCGCCGACAATGGAACTTCGCGACTCTGCTCCCCACGAGCTTGATCCTTCGTGGACCTTCTGGGATAGACTGGCAATGGACCGGCCGGAGACCTTTGGCAACCCAGAGGCATTCTTCGACCGTCCCTCCAAGTCGACTTGGCTCTCTTTCACCGTCACCCTCCGTGATCCGGCCTTCTTCGAGCACCTTCGCTCCTGGACGGGAACACTAACCGGAGCTGTGCCTCTGATCACCTTCCGAGACTGTCCTTGGATGCTGTCGCTCACGATCCCCCAGCAGCCACACATCAAGGACCAACCCGAAGACGTCTTTGTGTTCTGGGGATACGGCCTCTTCCCCGATCAAGCAGGTCGCCACGTAAAGAAGCCCATGCTCGAGTGTACAGGTACCGAGATCCTGACAGAGCTGCTTCACCTAATGGCGTTCCCTCTACATCCAACTCTCGAACGATCCATCACCATCCCCTGCCTCATGCCACTCATCGGCAGTCCTTTTCTGACGCGAAAGAAGGGCGACAGACCTGATGTGATTCCCAAGGGAAGCCAGAATCTAGGCCTAATGGGCCAGTTCGTCGAGATCGACCGCGAAGTGACGTTTACGATGGAGTACTCGGTCCGGTCGGCGCAGATCGCGGTGTACGGGCTCGTGGACGTCGATAAGAAGCCACCGGGAGTTCAAGGAGAAGATCACTCGGTGGTGACGCTCGGAATGGCCTTGAAGACGATGATGACCTAGTAAATGCAAGGTCAGCTCGTTGGTGCTGGATGGGAGGATAACGGCGCAAGGGAAGGAAAAGCAACGCAACGGACTAGGACTTGAGGGATAACAAACCTTTCCACTCTGCCTCTGTGCATCGGATCTACCTTTGGATATGACTTTTAACGAGAAAATGTCTTTCAGGACGGTTGGTTTGGGGGGTTGGTATCGGGGAGGTATTTTGTCATTTTGCTGTGTATTACTAGATGACCAAGAATGCCAGTGCATCGGACTTTTACTTACTCGACTTCTTTATGATTAGATTCTCGACGCTTCTACAAGGCTGCTTGTGCTGTAAATAGGCTCTGTGCTACTGTATCTAGCCGCTGATATGCATTGATACGGGGAGCTGCATCGACTTTGTTGCTGTCGACGCAACTGCAGCATTCAAACAAGCTGCAAGAGGTTCAATAGGTAGGATAATAGAAAAATTCAAACATCTATTATTTTAATCTCTACTTCTTTTTCTCTATCATTTCAAGTCGCGATAAAAAAAAATCAGTTTCATCCTTAGATGGTGACCGTTAATATCTTTCGTCCAGAGATAATGACTACAATACATCCCCCTCGTTTGACACTTGCAAACACTGTCAAGTCAACTGTCAAATCCCCCTCCCAAGTTCAAACTGCAGCGATCCCAGTGATTTACGCACACCCCGTCCCATTCTGTTTATTTTTCATTCTTCTGCACCCACACCTTTTCCATGCTTCCCCTCCCACGCCTTTCTTCCTTGCGCATTCTCGGTACGACCAAGCACAACAGCAACCGCAACCATGGATGATGACGAGAGTTTGTCTCACCAGCTGGCAGCCAAGCTGCAGATCGAGGAGATTGCAGTTGATGATGCTTTGAAGGAGCAGAGGCGTCAGCGTGCTTCTGCCGAGGTGCTTGCTGATCGGCTTGCTCCTGAGGAGAACGCTTCTTTGCCTTTGAGCACTTCTACTCACACAGATCGCCGTGGAGATCTTTATCAGCATACCCTTGGTCCTTATGTCGTCGATAAACCTTCTCAAGAGACTGTCGGCGTGAAAGATCCCGTCGTTGACGCTGCTAGCGATGCTCCGAAGCCTTCTCCTGCGACCGTCACAGGTAAACAACACCTTCGAACCTACGACGCACACACCAACTAACCTTACTTCACACAGAAAAGGATGTTCATGAAGAGGATGACGATGATCTCTACCGTGATGACGGCGTCACCATCAACCGGCGGCCCATGGCTTCTCCTGCCCCTGCTGTGGCTGCTGCTCCTACTTCTGCTCCTGACGCAGGTAAACACTACTCCCAAACCCCCCGAGAGAAGCACCAGCTAATCCTTTTTCACAAAGACAACGACAAGAAGCTTTCCTGTGACGATAAAGCCATCTACCAGTGGCAGAGAACTCTCAAGACCTCCTCTCGTGGCAGGAGACCCTCCGCAATTCTCGGCGATGGAGAAGCCCGCCGCATCGCAGCCGAAGCTCGCCGTCGTGATCCCCTTTCCAACCTCCCCGTGGAGGCCAACGATCGTCGCCGTACCGTCTGTGGCCTTACTCAAGTCCTTGGTGCTCCTGCTCGACGCTCTCAATCTGTTGTTATCCACGAAGACAACGACGAGGAAGATCTGATCTCATTCGAGAACACTGTCACCTTCCGTCCTGGGACTCATCCTGATGATCCTCTTCGCCCCATGGCTTCTGATTCTCGTCTCTCTGAAACTTCTTCTCTCCAAGCTCAGCAGTCTCGCCTTCTTCATCCTCAGCCTTCTTTCCCTGCCAACTCTATGCGGTCTGCCTCTTCTGGTCTTCTCAGCTCTGCATCGTCTTCTATTCGTCCTCAACCTTCTCTTCCTGCCAACTCTCTTCGTTTTGACTCTTCTGGCCTTTTGAACTCTGCGTCGTCTACTACCCACTCTCAGACTTCTCGCCCTGAGACTGCTCTTCTTCGTTCTCGGCCTTCTACGTTTCTTCGATCTGGAACATCTTCTCGCCACACTCAGTCTTTCTGTCCTGACAGTTCTTCTCGTCGATCTGAGACTTTTTTCACTCATTCTGAGACGTCTTCCACTTACTCGCAGTCTTCTCGTCCGGATTCTTCTTGTACCGAGACCTCTGTTCGTTCTAGCGGTACTGTTCTTCGACCTGAGACTTCTTCTTCCCGACCTCTTCGTTCTCAGACCACCTTCTCTCGCCCTCAGCCTTCGTCTTCTCGCTTTGGGGGGCTCTTCGCAAACCCTCGACCCGAAGACAATGTTCGACGCCGTGGCGCCAGCGCAGAGGCCGATCCCGACAAGGAGAACGTCTACTGCCACGCCTGCGGGAAGGACGTCGAGGGATTTGTCGTGCTTTGTCCGTGCGGCCACTACTACTGCCCTCAGTGTCTTGGCCGGATTTACGAGGGTAAGTTGAATCTATGTCTAATCTCTCATATTCTGAAGCTAACCTTTATCTTAGCCGTGTGCCCTTGTGGCACCACCACCACCACCACCACCACCACCAGCGTCGCCCCCTGGCGACCCAGCGGTTCGGGCTGCCCCCATTTCGAGTGGGATACTCGAAACGGGGCAGGCACCTGCAACAGGTGCGGCGTCTACTTGGGGCGCTTCCAGATGGTGTGTCGAGGTTGCGGCGTCCATGTGTGTATGGACTGCCGCAACTTCATGCGTGGTTAGGTAGACGAGAGGGGGTGGTTGGCTTTGGCGGTTAAGTAGTGGCAGCACGAAAGAATAAAGTGATATTTTGAGTGATACTTGATTTTACGTGATGCTACGTGATGTAAATGTGCCAAGACGAAGCAATTTAAACAACACTTTGCTATGTCTTACTTTCGTCTGCTTTAAAGTAATATGCAAGTGATGGAGCACTGCTAGCAGCAAGCAACTTCAAGATATGACATTGGTGATTTACACGCGCTTACTTGACTCTTTGATCACCAGAACATCTTTTGCTTAATTCACCTACCAGAGATCCCCAGCGTGGTCACCAGGGGCATTCATTGGTGCCAAATTGGGACATCAAGACGGAGACCCTGACAAACCAGGCTGTCTAGAGGCCGAGAATGACCCCGGAATATATAATGGGTGCTAGCGGTCCGGGCTGCTCAGTTCGCCTCAAAAACATTATACCTGAGCAATATAGTCTAGTCCTTAGAGCCTTGATTAAGACGGGCGAAAGCATCCTCGCTTTATGATCGGTTAGCGAAACTATATAATTGTTCGAAGGCACCCAGTGGGCGTATAGATTAAGAAAAAAAATAAGTAACGAGAACAAATTTTTTACTTAATCCTCTTCTAAATATAATTAATTAATTATAATATAAATATATAAAAATCTCTTTATTATTATATTATTTTATAATATTCTCTATAAATTAATTACTTATATTTATGAGGAGTTAGGTCTCTTTATACTCTCGCGTCTTATTTTTTTCTTTGCCCGCGTGACGGGATTCTAAACCCTTTATGGAACTACCCTGAAACTTGGAGACTGCGATTTGTGATCAGAGTGTCATATTCATAGTTACTGATATGGAATATTCTAGAGAAAGTCTAATGACTCTGGACCGTCATAACCTGTAAGGATGTGATAACGTGACGAGATCATCAACAAGGTACAGCACAGGAGAGGCTCCTTGGTGATTAGATATTTGTGGTTCTTGTGATCGGCAAAGAAGGTGTCAAGAATGTCACCCTGGTAGATGCAAAATCGTCGGCCGGCGCACAGAGCTGGAGCCGGCCCGAGGAATAGCTGAGGCTTGCAGCATTGATATTCGCGCGGATTGGAGCTCTACCACGAAGTCTTAACCGTATTTAATCTAAGCTAATACGCACAATACCTTATCTCACTGATGCCGAAATAGTCTTTTGCTTCCTCGTCTTAATAGATCTCTGTTCTGGAAAGCGACACTCCCTATGTTCCCTCACACACTTGACGCACACTCTGTGATCAAAGCTGAGCTCGCATTTGGCCTTGGACTTGCGGCACTGGAAGCACGCTTGGGTTCCTTGGGAGGCCGCGACTCGTTAGGCGTCTTTTCTGCTGACATTTGCTCCATCTTGAGTGAGTGGGATGCCCGGTTTGTGAGGGATAGAGCGGGAAGTGGCGGAGTGAGATATATCCGCGGAACCATTCCGAGGCGGCAGGCTGCGGTTGAGTTGTGAACGCGAATCATTTTCCTAGCTCAAAACTCAAGTAGCTGCCTCGATAGCTACTCCATATAAGACCAATCTGCTTCACTGCGATGTGAATTGGATCTTTATGGGACACCGAAAGTAGCATTCTATATCTCGTCTCATTGAAGTTCCTCTGACCCCGCCTTCAACTACTCGCTTCTATCTCGTCTACATAACCATGGGCTCCCTCACCGCCGAGGTATCATCCGATACCACAGCCCCTACTATCCCCCTTGGGCTGTACCTATGGACTCCGTAGGTCCGCATTCCTGCCAAGCCGGAGCCCCTTGTTGACCGCCGGGGTGTGCGTTTAGAATTCGCCAGCAGGGGACAGAAAGCATCATGGGTGTCCCTGGTGACATGAACCTAGAGCTTCTTGACTACATCAAGAAAGTCCCGGGCCTGAGATGGGGTGAGTTACCCTTGCCAGTTTGTTCTTTAGCTGCTCACACTTCCAACAGTTGGTAACACAAACGAGCTCAACGCAGCATACGCTGCTGATGGCTATGCTCGTGTCAAAGACTGCCCAGGCGCAAGTGAGCTTTGTCCCTTCTGAAAACAACACAACTCGCTTACAAACCCTGCAGTCACTACCACTATGGGTGTGGGAGAGATGAGTGCTTTGAACGGGGTAGCAGGTGCCTATACCGAACAAGTCAAGGTCATCCACGTGGTGGGAACGACTCCAACCGAAGCACAAAAGAACCGCGTCATGATCCATCATTGTCTAGGCTCAAACCCTGACCATAGAGTAAGTTTGCTTCACTTCTTAAAGATGGAAAGTCTGACGCAGTTTCAGGTGTTTGACACGATTTCCAGCCACGTCAGATGTGCGCACGCATGGATCGATGACGCAGATACTGCGACGGCCGAAATCGATGTAGGTGCAATCCCATCCAGTTGGAGATTTCTAACTAATGCCTTCCAGCGAGTTATACGGGAATGCTAGATCAAGTCTCTGCCCGTTTACATCTTTGTGCCAATGGATTTTATGCATATTCCCACGCCTGCTCACCGTCTGGAGCAGCCAATTGACCTGACCTATCCTATTAACATATAAAACGAAGCCTTTGCTGTTTAACAGATCGTCAACGCCGTCTCTCAAGTAAAGAAACCTCTTCGTCTCGTTGACGGCTTGGTATCGCGACACGGCGAAGCGAGACAGTTGGCGTACCTCCTCAACCTTCCGTCTTTACAGCTCCGATGGGAAAGGGGATCATTGACGAAACCTTGCCGATCTGGAGGGGGATTTATGCTGGGGATGTGTCTACACCTGGTCTTAAGCAATACGTTGAAGAGAGCCACTGCATCATTAACCTTGGTCCTTTCCTGTCAGATAGCAATACTGGAGGCCACAGCAGACAGATAGGTCTTCACCAGGCTCTCATGCTTGAACCAGGCAGCTGTACGGTTCGTGTACCCGATTGAAATACAGGCCGATCTCTCGATACTGACTAGTTTCCAGATATTTGGTCAGAAGTTCGATCAAGTGTTTCTGCGACCTTGTAAGTCTAGTCCTTTGAGAATCCAGACCATAGTACTGACGCTCATCTGAAAAGTGTTGAAGAAACTGCTATCTGCATTCGAGGGCGCGAGGATACCCCCTGTTCCTCTACCAACATTCCCCGAGGAGAACGAAATTGATGCCAACAGCAGCGAGATCAAGCAGTCTTGGATCTGGAAGCGGATCGGCCAATTCTCCAGACCGGGTGACACCATCATTGTTGAGTCGGGCACAGCACAATTCGGCTTCCCTGATGCTATTCTACCCAACAACGTCAAGTACATCACGCAAGTGTACTTTGGTTCCATAGGCTACTCGGTCGGCTCTTGCCTAGGTGCTGCACTGGCACAGTCCGAGATTCAGACCCGGGGTGACATGCCCGGCGGACGGACTATTCTGGTAGTTGGCGATGGGAGTTTGCAACTGACTGTCCAGGAGATAGCAACCATGATCCGTCACGAATTGGCGCCTCTTCTGTAAGCATCCCCCAAAATGGTTACGACAGGGCAGCCAAGACAACCACAGAATTGTTATTAACAACAACGGCTTCACGATCGAACGAGCCATCCACGGACCCGAAGAAGAGTACAACGATATCTCGCAGTGGCGCCACCAGCAGCTCCTCGAAACCTTTGGTGCACACAATGGCCGAGCAAATAGCCACGAGGTAAAAACCAGAGAGGAGTTGGAGGTAGTGCTCAACTCCACGAGCTACCTGGAGCCAAAGGAAATTCAACTGCTCGAGATTTTCATGGGGACGCATGATTACCCGTGGAGGCTGGAGAAACAGATAGCTTTGATAAATGCTAGAAACGCAGCAAAGAAGAAGCAGGTGTTGATGAATGGTACTTCTTAGATAGGTCACGGGTGCGGATCGAGTTTAGAAGTAGAAGCAGATAGTTCATAGAAATCTTTCCAGGCAGGCATCATAGTCTCTACAACTATCGTCGTGAGTATTCACTTCTTTGAAAAGAAGAAAAGCACTGAGACCGCTTCGACGTATTAAACCTTGATCTTACTGTGTTTGGACATGTGTTCTTTAATACTTGAGAAAGGAAGCATCATCGACAACGACAAAGAAGGCTACACAGTCTGTGTTAAGCTTGGAGAATTCTATTCAATTACAAATTGCCAAGTCGATAGTTGCCTCCTCAAGACCGCATAGAGAGTGTTTGGCTGAGTAACAAAGAGCGGTTTCCTTCCCACCAAATTGTTTGCCCCACGAGCTGCCTAGATCGCCTTGTGCTTGATACTCCGGATACACGCTCATTGGCTGTTAAATATCGACTAATACCGCCTAGTCCTCGGCTTGAGCTGGGGTGCATCACCATACCCCGCGTTTATAAAGGGTATCCAAGGCTAGAATATCGGAATGACGTCCGAGTTCCGACGGATAATGACGGACACAACGAATATCCTTAAGAACCCGGTATTTCTCTCCTCAGACCAACCCTATTGAGGCAGAAATAGAGTTTCAGTGTGTATAAGTACCATCATCATGTCCAGAACGTTTTCGTCCTGAAAGGAATGCCTCCATAGCCGCAAGATGTCCATCCTCAGCTTCATTTTAAATCACTTAGGTCTCCTCGCCGAACTTCTCGTACTATCTCTCGTGGCTAAGTTAGTCTACAACAGATACGGTCATGGCATCTCCCATATTCCTGGTCCTTTCTTGGCCTCTCTTAGCGATCTTTGGAGATTGTACGTCGTCTGGGGCCGGCGGCCAGACATAGACCACGTCAAGCTACACGGGCGATATGGCAAACTGGTGAGACTCGGTCCCAACGCGATATCCGTGTCCGACCCCAGCGCCATCCGTCAGATATACGGACTGGCAGCAGGCTTCAAGAAGTCCGACTTTTATACCGTCCAGCAGACGCTTGCCAAGGGCAGGCCCCTGTTCACACTCTTCACATCAACCGACACGAAATTCCACGCCAAGCTCAGAAGATCTGTTAGCAGTGCCTACGCCATGAGCACACTGGTTCAGTTCGAGCCATACGTGGACTCGACAACGGTAGAGCTCATTCGCCAAATTGATGAGAGGTTCAAAGACAAGTAGGAGCCTTGTGATCTTGGCAAGTGGTTGCAGTTCTATGCGTTTGATGTCATCGGAGAACTCATTTATTCAAAGAGGTTGAGGTTTGTTGACCGTGGGTGTTGATGTTGAGGAAATCATATCTAGCATTGAGTGGATGCTTGATTACGCCAGCGTTGTAAGATCTACAATACTTAAATACTACTACAAGTACCTACTGACCCAGGGTAACAGGTTGGCCAAATGCCCATCATTGACAGCTTCCTACTCAAGAACCCAATGCGCCTGTTTCTCTCCCGGCTAGGCCTGATCGGTTCGACAACCCCCATGGTAACATTTGCCCGCCAGAGATTTTCCGAGCGAGTCGATATCTCAACAGGTCAGGAAAAGCCATCCTCGAGAATGGACTCCTCGTCAACCCGGCGCGACTTTCTTTCTCGGTTCCTCGAAGCACACAAGAAGGATCCCGACTTTGTCACGAGTGAACGTGTTCTTGCACTGACTGTTGCCAATATCTTTGCCGGCTCCGACACGACTGCCATTTCCTTGCGATCAGTGTTTTACTTTCTTTTGAAGAACCCAGAGGAACTTGAGCGTCTGATGACGGAGCTGGATGAGCAGAAGCGAACTGGGAAGTTCAAAAGGACAGATGGACTTGTCGACTGGGAAGAAGCTCGTGATTTGCCCGTCTTGGGCGCCGTAATAAAAGAAGCATTGCGAATTCACCCAGCAGCCGGTCTAACCCTCGAAAGAATCACACCCCCACAAGGAGTCAAGGTCTCGGGCCAGTTCATCCCCGGAGGCACTATAGTCGGCTGCAATGCATGGACGATCCATCGCGACGCCTCGATATTCGGATCAGATCCTGACCGTTTCCGACCTCTGCGATGGCTCGAGGCTTCTCCAGATCAGCGACGTTTGATGGATAATTGCCTCTTCAGCTTTGGGGCGGGGTCGAGGACTTGCATCGGAAAGAACATCAGTTTGTTGGAAATGTACAAGTTGATACCTGCTCTGCTGATGCGGTACGAGACAAGTAAAAGAAATGCTCATAATTCAACCACCATGCTAACATCAAGGCAGCTGGAGTTTCCCAGCTCAGACTCAGACTGGAAGCTACACAATGCGTGGTTTGTTAAGCAGAGCAACTTTTACGTCAGGTTCAAGAGTCGTGGCTACAGTGCTTAGTATCAAGATGAGTGAGGTCTACGAATAATGCTACTACTTCTACTTGTTCCGTTCCCTTAGATGCCACTTCTATACCACCGCCAGTCTCACCCTATTGTTACATAGTCTATTAGATAAAAATGCTCCGACACCGCCGATTTTTAGACACCAGCAAACCGTCGTCTGTGCATCACCGCAAACAATTCCCAGCACCCGACTCAACGAGCAAAGTCGAATACTGTCTATGCAAAAACCCAGGAAATCCTCCAAACGGATCCGAATTCTCCTTGGCTCCCTCGGTCCCATCAAACGTGAGGCATCTCAACTTGAGTTTGACGACCTTGCTCTGCTCATCCAGCTCCGCCCGTAGCTCAAACAGATTGTCGACGGGTTGCGGTGTTGGGGGATCTTGGCGGGGGCCGAAGCAGCCGCGCATTGTGAGGCATGATGAAGACTTTTCGAGAACGGCAAAGTGGTTTGTGAAGACCGTGCCTGCATAGAGTTAGTAGTTGCTCGTAGTATGTAGATAGAGGTGTTGAACCTGGCTCGTATTTGCACTTGAAGAGTTCTTCTCGAGACCACACATCGTCTTTGCACGTCTCATCCTTGAAAGATTCTAAGATTTTCCGTTGAATCGCATATGCTAGAGCTCATTAACAAACGTTCGTCTGATTGCCATATTTACTGACCATAACCTCCCCACATTCCTTCGGAAAACCTCTCAATCAGCTTTGTCCCACCCTGTCTCGCATCTTCCACCAAACCATCGTCCAGCTTGTCAAACGACACCTCCCGCACACACGAATCAAACGAAAGGGGTTTGTTCCACGGGTTAAGCTGCTTCAGCATGGGATGTTTGAATAAGGGTTCATTTAATTCCGGTCCGAATGGCTCAAAATAGCAATTCCGCGTCCAGAGATAAAAGCCCGTCGCGCCAGTGGCAGAAAGACCCACTGTGGTTTTGGCGACTTGGCCGAGACGACGGCGAAAGACGAAAGAGAATCGAGACATGATAGCGAAAAAGACAGTGACGAGTGAGAATTGCAAGTTAGAAAAGAATAAATCCCAAATCAATCCAAGTGGAAAGGGGGAAGGGGGAAGGGGGAACTTGTTGTCCTTTTAAACATTGCACGCTGATCAGCCAAGCCCACCAAAAGTGTCCAGTTTTGTCTCCACGGTGCCCTTGGCTGCGGACTTTCTCGGCAAACCGAGATGCGAAAATACTCATTTGGAAGAGAAGAGACGCCACTTGTCAGCCCAAGAGGCTCGAGCGTCGAGACAAGTCCTCGGATCAAGCCTCTTTTTCGTTTACAACGTCTTTTTTGATATGTGTGTGGGAGGGAATGGTGGTTCAGCTGAATACGAGGAGGCCTGATGCCAAGAGCTGGGTGCTGATGGGCTGAAGTTCACCGAATCAGGGGACGTCCAAGGTACCAAGAATAGAATTCCTGCTATGACTTCAAATTGTAACCTGTCAGTATCCACGTCAACAATCGAATTACCAAGACGGCTCATCCTGGATGCATATCGACCACCATCACCCTCACCACAAGGCAAATACTGTGTCAACGGCCTCGTACCAGACCCTGCCCAAACTAAACAGAGGTCCTCGGCTTCTCATCATCACCCAGCTGATCTAACCCACCATCCTGATTCAGGATATGAGCAAGGCCAATCTCGCGATTAATCTCGTCCATGCGTTCGGCATCAGCCTGGGCTGTGCCCTCGGAGCCAAAGATGAGATCCTGTAATGTGTTAGCATCAGTCCAGCCAACAGGTTTGGTTTGTTGCACAAACCATCTCCTCCAGAGACAGGCGCTTCGTCTCTGGCACCACAAAGTAGATGAACACGGCCCCTAGATAGGTCAGTAAACCGAATAGGATGTAGGTGCCGTAGGTGATGCCGTCAAGCATGTCTGGTGTGACTTGGCCGACACTGTAAAGCTTGTGTTAGATGAGTTGAAGTGCCTCTTAAAGTTGACTTACATAAAGTTGTTCCTGTTCGTCCGTGTTAGATACTTGATAGTATGTAAGTCATAGGAAGGTTACTTACATCCAGTTGCTCGAGGCACCAAGCGATGTACCATAAGGACGGGTACTAAGGGGCCAAATCTCGGCAATAATGATCCAAGCACAAGGACCCCAGGAGTCTGTAGGTGGTTAGAGAAACTTCTAAGCAAGACCGAAAAGTAACGCTTACAGCCAAAGTGCACAACAAAGAGCCAAACCATGCAGATGGCAGCCCATCCCGCCGCTTCATGGTTGTGGAAGTTGTCGATGTTCTTGGCCAGAATAACAGCAATGATAATGTGGCAAGTAGCCATTCCAATGGCACCAACGATCAGCACAGGCTTACGGCCCAGACGATCGATCCACAGAACTGCTGGCACTGTCGCAATGAACATGGCAATGCCCACAACACCAGTTGCAAGGAGGCTGGTGGTGTTGCTACTCAACCCCAGCTGACCAAAGATCTGGGGGGCATAGTATAGGACCTAAATAGTGTTAGTTAGGGTCTTAAATAGATATTTTAAAGGTTACTTTCGGCGTTAATTCCAGACCACTGCTGGAAAAACATGACCACGGTTGCGACAATAACACGCTTGAACATGGCACGTGACTGGAAGAGAGCCCTTATAGACACGAACTGGAGTTTAAAGATGTTTGACGCCGTCAGGGCTTGTAGGTGAGGGAAACGCTCTGCCAGGCTCCGTTTCTCGAACAGAGATTGAGCTTTGATTTCTAGGAATTCGAGTTCAATGAGTTCGTGGTCGGTGGGAAGACTGCGGAGGTCGGCGAGGATCTCTCGGGCTTCAACCTCTCTATCGTGATGGATTAGCCAACGAGGAGAGAAGGGCATCCACATCATTCCGATGAATAGGATTAGAGCAGGAACAAGTTGGAGGCAGATTGGCACCAGCCAGGCGGCGTCAGACTGGGTGTCGACGTGAGTACCCCCGATGTAGTTGCAGCCACTACCTTGGTCAGCCTCGTTTAGGACGCCACAGGAGAGGAACACAAACTAGTCGATCCAGAAGCTGATCATGATGCCAAAAGTAATCGCTAGCTGTTGTAGAGCCACAAGGGCACCTCGTACTTCACTGTTGCGAATAGTTAACCAACACAAATCCTCTGAGTGACGATAACGTCTTTTAGAGTCACCACTGGAATCCGCAGGAAATACATGACGAGCACAGTAACTCTAAGCTGCAGGGGGGGCTTGTAGACTCGGACTTACGGAGGAGCACACTCAGAGTTGTAAAGAGGGACGATGGTTGACAGACTACCAACTCCCATACCACTGGGCAACATGTCAGCAAGTGACCCAAAAACTGCTTCAAGGAGCTCATGCGTAATAAAACGGCCTGCTAGGATAGAGTCGTGGCCAGCTTTAACCGCCGTAGCCTGGATGACGACACCCAGCATAAAGACAGTCGTGGCAATCAGAATGCCATACTTTCGAGAGCAAAGCTCAGCAATGGCTCCAGAAAGAACAGCACCAAGCCAAGCGCCAAGCTCGAGAATAGCCGTGAGCCAGCCCTTCTTGGTCGTGTTCTCAACGTAGTCGCCCATATCTGCAGCACGTCAGGGGTTGACCAAGAACGGGAGCAAGAGACATACGCCTTCCGAAGGACGCCATGGTCAGGATACCCGAAAACATTCCTTGGTTATAGCCGTAAAGAATACCACCAATGCAAGCAAAGGCCGCAATTCGAAAGACTTTGAAGTTTTTGATCAGGGCTCGGGCACCGCTGGCACCCATGAGAGCCTGACGTCGCTGGAGGGCCACATCGTAGGTGGTCGTAGCCTTGACTGCGCCCATCTTGGATGCTGGAAGTGATGGCTGAGATTGCTCGGCAATTGATGTAAGAGAAGCTTGAAGAATTCAGACAGTCCCAGAAAAGAGTCCCCGGACGTCATCCATTATATGCATGAAGCATCACGACCGGGATGTATACGCGGCACCGTATAAACGGCACTTAACAAGGCTTCCCTACGACCGCATGTAGGACCCGGTTGCACCCAACTCTCAATTTAGGCTCAATACGAATACAAACGTCCGCTCCAATCAATCTCTGCAAAAGAGTAGCATCAGACGGTTCGGCACCGAGCGTCGACCGCCGATCTCATGCGGAGACGCACAACCTCCATGGGGTCCCCCGCACAGGGAGACGTCGATCAGCTCAGAGTCAGCATAGCCGGATCCCCAGGTGATCAGAGTGTATTTATCCGCTGTTGGATGGTTGCTGGGGTATCTTTTCCGTCGATGTAACCGAACCCATGCTCCGACGTTACGTTGGGGTCGAAGCTTCGGGGGAGCGCAGGTTTGGGTCCTCTGGACAAGTTAAAATGCTGAGAATGCAGATGCCTAAATGCTTGATCCTTGGGGAAATCGAACTGCAAGTTGGTTTGGTAAAGTCAGCTGTCATGTAAGGTTGGCCTTGGGCTTGACAGGCGAGGAGGCCGAGATCGCAGGTAAACGCTGATGTTCACAGATAATGAAATTCCACGAGCTTTGCTACTTTACCATGTTACTCTTAAGATCAAGGGAACCATCTACAAAGTCTCTCGCTAGCACTTGAGCTAATATCTGTTCCTTAACATCAAGCTGGGCGGCCACGACTTTCCCAACCAGTGGGACAACCCAAAGGCGGGTATTTCTTGGGATTTTCAACCCTCGATACTACAGTCCCCCAGATAGATTCTAGCTCGTCGATCGTATATCTATGCTTAATCTCGAAGAGTTAATCTGTTGTGTTGCTTGGCCTTGGACTGTAGACCATATCGCGGTTCCCGTTGCGCTCGTTCCAACCGTGCCCCCAAGTTGAGGCTCTCAGTACTTCTTTCGCCCGGTAGCTTCCAATTCGTTCGTTTGCTTGTTTAATGGCCGGAGCAGCTCTCGGTCGCCTTTGGCACCACTCGCCTTCATTTGGGCCCTTATCGTTAGTCCACGATGGACACTGGAGGATGGGTTTCGGTGACGGAGGAATGTTCGGATACTCGAAAAACGCGTGCAAGTCGATGGCAGCATGGGAGATAAGTATCAACCTTTGTTTCGGCCGGTCGGGGATTATTCGGGGTCGTATTACAGCACTCTCGGTTCTCGTGTTGACGTCGGCCGAGAGATGGCCCGAAATCAACAGTCTGTTTCGACTTTGCAGGGACAAGCCCCGAATCGGCCCTATTTCCCCAGCCGGGGCATTATGCTTGTCACGGGATGAATCTGATGATTCTGGGCGTATATAAACCGGGATAAAGTATGAAGTAGCCAAATATAGAGTCGAGACTGTTGAATATTAGCGAAGAAGACGACTTTGAGCAGCTTGCATCAAAAAGCGAGAACCTCTGCTTAGTTAGCAATCGAGGCGAGAATATCGTATTTGGGGAAGCTCGAAGCCATGTCACTATATCTTCGAACCAGCAGCGCAACCCGTTGAGCTCTGACGCGGGGCACCTTTTCCAATGACGACGGGGATCTGTCGAACTAACCATCACCAGATTCATCCCTCTCAAGCCAGTTCAACTGACAGACATGGAGGTTCCTTCAGACGAAGAGGTTACTGGACCCTCGCCAAAGCTGTCAGCAGTAGAGTCACTTCTCTCGATTGTAGGTTATCACCAAGGCAAGCCCTCGATTCCTCTCTTTCCAGAGAGGGTTGACCAAGGCACCACGGGAACCTCGAACCTCGCGTTTAAGTGATGCGTCAGAGCTGGGCGTCTTGACTGAGGATACGGGCTCGGTATGGGATTCAGGCGAACATGTCACTAAGAGAGCAAGAAACCGCCATATGAACCGTCCATTTATGCCAGCCACCATACTAACTATTACGTCAACTACCACCCCTCAAAGATACTGGCTCAAAAAGTATGCGGCAAGCGAGACTCCAAAAGCCCGCAGGGCCCCGATGACCAGCCAGCCGTATCGATCGCCGAAACGGGCCAGGGCGGGTCTCTGTGCCAAGGCACGGAGCTCTCGGAGCTCTCGCAGCTCAGCGCGCTCCTCTTCTGTTCTACACTTGGTTAATATGGGTAAATGGTTCAAAACGTAAAGAAGATGCTTACTGCTAAACAAGCCGAGGGTTGGTGCCAGAGGGCCTTGGCCCAGCCACAGCGTCGAGAATGTCAACAAGCTGTTGACTCGGGGGTGGCAGCGGCAGCGAGCCAGGGGTCGGAGCTGGCGGAGCGGGAGCAGGGACATTTACACCCGTCGAGGAGGAGGAGGCTCGGTTGCCACGGCGACCACGGCGTGCCATTGTTGCGAATCTTGAATATTGGTCAGCTCAGAGTCACTTCTTAACACATGGTCATTTGTGGGGAAAAGAACTTACTCGTCAGAGGGTGGTCAGAGGGAGGGCGTGTGACGATGATGTTGGTGAAGGCAAAGGCAATAAGAGCGATGGCCGCAAGGGTGATGAAAAAGAGTCAGGGTGAAGCAGCAGCTCGCACAGGTGAAATGTTGGTGTGAAGGAGGAAACAAAGGAAAGAAAAAGTGAGAAGGAATAAAAAACCAATTTGAATATACTAGAATCAGTCAGTTCCAGGTTGGCAGCTGTCGGCAGCTGTCGACAGTTGAGGGCGGACGTTGGGCAGATGAAGAGTGACGCCTCTCAACTCCCCGGGCTTCCCATTCTGTTCCGTCTTGATGGGGTTTCCAAAGTGAAAGGGGTATTCGTGAGTGTTGACGATGCTGGAAGTCATGATTGTGATGTGTAAACTTTCTTTGATGCTTTGGATTTGATCTGAGATGATGGTGTTTGGCCAAGACACTAATCATGGTGAGCGTCACTAGGACTTTATATATGCCATGTTCTAATGCCTTTGACTCTTTTTCTTTGCAAATACTCAATCTCCGGAGCAGTTCGAGTACATCCGACGCTCAGAAGGCAGCACCGGCCAGGTCCGGATAGTTCAGGAGATAGGAGTGCCGACTTCCCCGCAATCCTACCCCCTGGGAAGAGTGGCCGGCATATCAAGTCACAGTGATTGCCGAGTTGGCCTTGATCTTAGTGGTCACGATATTGGTAAGCAGATGTCATTCCGAGCTCGTTCCGACACTGTTAGCCGTGAATCTCTGGGGTCCGGGCCGCATCCGGTCCCCCGTACGATGGTTCGACTCGGCTGCTTTTAAGCTTATTTTGCTCATGCGCTCCTCGATCTCACCATGACGGTGCCAGCGGGGTGCATGAATCATATCCTACAGTAGGGTGGCTGTGTTGGATCCGTGACAGATCAGAGGCCGGGTGAGAAGTTGTAATGGAAAGAGGAAAACAAGATAATAATTCAAATCGGTGGGCTGATCCTCTCTTGATGGCAGTTAATGAAAAGGCGTAAGAATGACTATAGAGTGAAAACAAGGGCTGCTAATTTCTCTCTTTAATGTCATGTATTCTGTCTGATATCTTATCTGAATACCCACGTATAGAATCCGTTCAAGGCTTTTCACACTCAGCATAGAGGACAATCACCACCATAGCAAATACCATCACCATTATCCATGCGGTTCGAGCACCAGATTAAGTCTACTATAGTCTTGTGCACGTAAAGGCTGACCAAGATTATTAAAGCTAAACAAGCCGCGCTCGCAGCCGTCTTTGCTTGGCTATGTCCCCGGATGGCCGTGCCAGCGCATCTGATCACGCAACAGTCTTCGGAGACATCAGCAAGCTCATCTAACATCCAATCGACATGTACTGATGGAAAGTGACGGATGGTGACGGTGAAGAGTTGATTGGATCAGCATCTTGAACTTGCGGGCTTGGCGACTTGGCGGACAGTCCGTGTGCTAATCCGAGGGTGACTCTTGGCTGTAAACCACCAGAGGCTGTGCATGAAGCATATTTGGAGCCACTTCCAAGCAGGCCTGACCGCGGGACATTATCCGATAATCCCTTTTGGATGTACATCGACCACTAATCTTGGATACGCGCGGGCTTCCCCAGCCGAAAGTTGAGTCCAGCATCCCGGGGCATACACAAGATGATCTCCGAGGGCAGTGAAGGATAGTGAAGGATACTGACATGAACGAGTTGGGCAGGAAGCGGGACGATCTAAGATGGACTAGGGGGCTCGCCAGGGCTCAAAATCCGGGGTAATCTGGGGTGAGGGGTATGTGGCTGCTGGGTGCGCTCTCAGAAGTATAAGAAGGCTTGAGAATCATGGATGGCACTTCAGAAACAAGATCCAGCTCACTCAGCTCTCTCTTCCCGGCCCACTTCATTATCTACCCATTTCAACTTGAACTATGGTGCACCAAGCCCATGATGACGCCCGCGACTTGGCGCATACTGCCTCTCATGGGGGAGAGAAGCCGCAGTGCGTCCACGAAGAACTCAAGCATGATGACCTTGAGGGAGACACTAGGAGCTATGCTACTACAGCTCCCAAGACGTCTCCGGCTGAGATCAAGCTTGTGCGAAAGCTTGACTGGGTCATCTTGCCTACTCTTTGGATCATGTACGTATGCCCGAGCTAAAGGGAGGTAAACTAACAGCCTTAGGTACTGGTTCAACTATCTCGATCGAAACGCAATCACGGTTGCCCGCCTTGACGGCCTCGAGGAGGAACTCAACTTGACGTCGACTCAGTATCAGACCTCAGTTGCCATCCTCTTTGTCGGATACATCCTCGGCCAGGTACCCAGCAGTAAGTACTCGAGCTCAACTCCACGCCAGGGACCAGGGTAGACTGACACTCATAGACATGCTCATCACTCAAGTCCGACCGTCCCTATTCATGGCATTCTTCATGGCCCTTTGGGCCGTCGTCAGTACCCTTACAGCCATAGCCAAGGATTTCAAAGGGTTGCTTCTCACACGTTTCTTCCTCGGCGTTGTCGAAGCTCCCTTCTATCCCGGTGCGCTTTATATGTTGTCTATGTTCTACAATAGGAACGAAATTGCGACGAGGATTTCCATCCTCTTTACTGCGAATATTTGCGGCACTGCTTTCGCCGGACTTATTGCGATTGGGGTTTTCAAGATGAGTGGTATCGCTGGTCTCGCAGGATGGAGGTGGTTGTTCATCCTCCAAGGTATCATCACTTTTGTCGTGTCTCTTGTTTCCATATTTATCCTACCGGACGAGCCGCAAAACACTCGTTGGCTGTCCCAGGAGGAACGCGACCTCGCAACTTCTCGCATTGCTGAGGATACCGTCCGTCTCAAGGCCAACACCAGCACTTGGGCCGGTCTCGTCGAGGCACTACGTGACCCAAACCTCTGGGTTCTAATCTTCATCCAACATCTACACTTGGCCGCCAGCAATTTCAAGAATTTTTTCCCCACTATTGTCGAAACTCTGGGGTTCTCTAGGAACGTTACGCTCGCACTAACTTACCCCCCTTACCTCGTGTCCGGTGTCATTTCCATCACCTGGCACGCGTCCGTAGAAAAACATGAGACATGTAGTCAATGATCTCTATTTTCCGAGGTAAATAAAAGTCCCTATATAAAATACTTAAAGAATTAGTATATTTCTTCCTCCTCTTATCTCTTATTTAACTCATAATTAGATTATTAATTGACTATTCTTTATTAATTTAACTAAGCGTAACCGTCTGTCTGTCCATCTTGGTGTCTCAAGCTTTTATACGACCGCGTGCCTGGGCAGCGAGCTCCGGTTAGTTATTACCCGGAACGCCTTTAAAACAAGCTAACTAGGTTAGGACACTTCAATGAAAGAGTCTGGCACATTACAGCTTCAAAGTGTGTTGCTGTGCTCGGATTCGTGCTTGCTTGTACAACTCTAAACATTGGGGCTCGTTACTTTGCCATGTGTACATTTGCAAGAGGAGTTTACTCTGCGAATATTATCATTCTTGGTTGGGTATCGACAACTTGTGGGCAGACCAGGGAGAAAAAAGCAATTTCTCTCGCCATCGTCAACACAATTGCGTCCATCTCTGCCATCTACGGTCCAGTAAGACGTCCCACTCTCAGGGTTAACTTTCTTGATAACTGATTTCTCTAGTATCTCTGGCCAAAGTCGAACGCGCCACGGTATACAATTCCTATGCTTGCGAGTGCTGCCTTTTCCATTGGAGCTGTTTTCCTGGCCTGGCTGCTACGATGGATGCTTGTCAGGGCAAACAAGAAACTCCTTCAGCAATCTGGGGACAGCCGACCTAACCTGTACCCTTACTAGCAGCATGAATTACTTCAGGGGCGTGCCTGAGTTGACAGCCACTTTCTTTCAGCTCTTGTCCCAGACGCGCGTCTAATATGAAGTGGAGGAGGAGTGACATTCTCAAGATGGGTCCCTCCCTCCCTAGCCATTTGGAGGATGGTACAGCTCGGTTAGAATTAATGGCAGTTGTATAGATTCCCCTGAATCAACGTTACTGTGAAAAAATGCAACTTTGAGAATCATCTTGACTCAAGACCAGCTGCTCTTTTGACACTCCGAATACCGAGGTTTAGCTCATGATGTCATCGCTATATAGAGGCGATCGCTAAAACGGTAATTGTTACGAGCCTAAGGCGGGAGGCCTTCAAGCCACGACTGCACAGCCACTGGCGATGGGCTGAACAGGGGTAAATCTACCTTTTGCGATGGCGATCTACCATTCCAACGCGAGATGACGAGAGGAGGATCCTCCCTGGGCAGCACCGTTGGTGTCGCATCCAGAGACAGCCACGATAATATCGGTTTTCCGATGGATGGACCCGACAGGGAGGTTAAAGTTGTTTCGCCCGGGGGCACAGGCCACAGGGACCTCACCTCACATCAATGCCCGGACCATCCACGCCGAGATTGATCGATGTGATGATGACCATGGTCCCCCTGTAAGATAAGGATAAGTCTTCCCAAAGTAGAATCCCGACCGTGAATCCTTGGGTTCAGCTCTCGAACATGTCCGAGGGTGGGCTTCAGCTTGCTGTATTTGGTGATGCTTGCGTGCGGCAACGCCGTTTGAGGCGCAGCAGCAGCAGTAGCAAGAGTCAGGCTCTGGTGAGGTGACGTCTTTTTGGTGAATTTATTGACAGATGATGAAATGTGTGTTCTTGGCGTTTCCCCCCATTGTCTTGCCGTGTCTCTCTCGCCTTGACTCGCCACATGCGACATCAGATCATAAAGGAGCCACAAAAGCAACTAGTAGCGCGGGATCGTCGACGAGGACGTGTCTGTGTGAGATTCTGATCCGCGGGAAAATGGCGTCGTTTTTGTGCCTATCCCAGAGTCTAGACCATTGGGGGGGCCTTGTTTGCACAATTGTCACCTCCTCACCCGCGTCTCCATGGAGATTTGGGATTGGATTGGACCCTTGTTTTCCTCGTTATCCAGGGCTGCAGCCTGCATGAAGGGCAAAAGATGATGATTGGCGTCTTTGCAGGGGATACGGAATGGCTTACCGGGCATGGCGACCCCTGTTTTTTTTCTCATCCGGGTTGATTTTTTAGCTGATTTTGATCATCGCGAATCACATTTCAACAACGCTCAACGCCTCCTCTCGCCCAATTTCCCTACTTCTCCATCAACATCCACCATTCACACCTTTTTTACTTTTTTCGTTCCCTTTTGTGCCTTTTAACCCAAGATCGGGTACTTGTGATTTCCCCATCTTTTTGACTTTCGCCCGCTTTCCGCACCTGCCAAGACGTTTGCTCAACGGGCCACCCTCCCAATCACAATCACAAACGGGAGGCCTTGGCCCTGGTCAACGGACGAGGGGATTCCGAGACATTTCTCCATGGATCGGATCGAGCTCTCACCTGCAGTTCAGTCCCGGCCCAACTAATTTAATGCCCCGCGAGCCCCTGTTTTTAACCGCTTACCCTGCCCACACACACCTACAAAACTCCCTTGGCACCTAGCTTGGCAAAGTGCATCAGTCGCGCTAAACGTGTCGGGTCCTGAGGTGTCAAGAAGTCCGCCGCCCGCTCCTGCTGTCGCTAGCCAACGAACCAACAACCTAAGGCTCCATCTCTCAGAAACATCCCATCCCACTCGGACATTGACTCGACATCCATCACGACGTCACCTTCTTCGGATTAACCAAAGCGTTTCCTGCCTCTCGTAGGCATCCAAGCTATGCTTGGCTCTCTCGCTATTCTCGCGACCTGACAATGCCGTGCCGCAATCGTCGACTGTCGCTGCGAGCCATCATCACCAATCGCTCCATCATCCTCACCTCTAATCAGTCGGATCCTGCTCTCGCCGGTCCGACAGTATCATCATGACCGAAAGTTGGGCCGCCGTCCTTGCCAGGTCGACGGACTTTCAGTTCGGTGTTGTGCGTCTCATCTATTGCTTCACCCATCGACGGTTGTGTCTAACTTGTCCTAGGAAGGCGATGATTCTCGTGTCGGCTCTACCAGAAATGGTAGCAGCGGAGGCACCCTCAGTGCCAACAGCAACGAAAAGTCATCCTCCCTGTCATCCCTCGGGGCTACCTTTATTCCCGTTCTCGTCTATTCCGCCTTGTGCTTGCTCTTCTTCTGCTGCTTTCGCCGGAAATGTGGTCGAGTCTATGCTCCTCGGACAATGCCCAGTCTGAGATCACCACAGTACGAAACCCTCGACTCATTTTATATAGCCTACTGACTGTCAATAGCCGGGCAACTCCAATCCTCCCCGATGGTTGGTTCAACTGGGTCGTACCCTTCTTCAAGATCCCAGATACCTTTATTCTTAACCATAGCTCCCTTGATGGCTTCTTCTTTCTGCGCTACCTCAGGGTCTTGCGCAACATCTTCCTCGTCGGCATCTGCATTACATGGCCTATCCTTTTTGCCGTCCACGTCACAGGCCACAACGACGTCGAGCAACTTGATCTTTTGACCATTGGCAACATCAAGGACCCTAGGCGCATGTATGCACACGTCATCGTCGCATGGCTATTCTTTGGTAAGTGATAGACGATACTTACTCGGCCAAACAGTCCAGTCACGAGAATATCGAGTCTAACCAATGCAGGCTTTGTCCTCTTCACTATTAGCCGAGAGTGTATCTACTACGTCGGCATCCGTCAGGCATTTCTCTCTTCACCTCACTATGCCAAGCGTCTATCATCCAGAACCCTCCTGGTCACCTCCATACCCGAACGCTATCTCGACGAAGCTCGTATCCGGAAGCTCTACGGCGACTCGGTTAAGCGCGTATGGATCCCCCGAACAGCCAAGGCCCTCATCAAGCTCGTGGAAGAGAGGGAACAAACGGCACTACGACTGGAAAAGGCCGAGATCACCCTCATCAAAAAGGCCAACATGGCCCGCAAGAAGCAGATGAAAATCCAACCACCCACCACTTCTTCTTCTGCCGAACCATGCGCTGCACCCTCCAATTCCTCCATCAGGACAGAAACCGACAGCGAGCGGCCTCGATCTAGTGGACCTCGTGTGGAGATAACCGAAAATAACAGCAACCAGAACGAGAATAGCCAAGACCAAGGTTTCAAATCTGACCTGACACAAGTGTCTCAGACCGACACACACGACTTGCTCGAAAAGTCGGCTGAAGATCCCGAGTATGTCCACCCGTATGGACTCAACCCAGACCTCCCCGATGTCCGTGGATCCGTGGCGGCACAGTGGATTCCAGTCACAGTCCGGCCCCATCACCGACCCCTTCACAACTTTTTTCGACGTGTCGATACCATTCGATGGTGCCGTAAGCGACTCAAGGAGCTCAACCTCGAGATCTTCAAACTACGCCGTCAGGTTCGCCGAGGAGATGGTACGACTCTGCCCGCCGCCTTTATCGAGTTCGATACTCAGGAGAGCGCCCAGGCTGCCCACCAAGTAGTGGCTCACCATCGACCTTTGCAGCTCGCACCGCGTATTTTGGGTGTCCGTCCCGATGAAGTCGTATGGAGCTCGCTTAGGATGCGTTGGTGGGAACGAATCATTCGCCGATTTCTTATCATGGGCCTGGTTACAACCGCCATCATCTTTTGGTCCATTCCGTCCGCTTTTATCGGCATCATCTCCAACATCAAGTTCCTCACCACCATTCCCTTCCTCACGTGGATCAATCTGCTACCCGGTGCCGTTACTGGCTTTCTCCAGGGTTTCCTGCCTGCCATCGCGCTGTCATTCTGGATGTCGTTGGTCCCTGCGATGCTTAGATGTATGTTTTGTGTCCCCCGTGATAACCCCCTTCTAACTTGTGCAGTCTGCGGTATCAGGGCTGGTATTCCGTCTATGGTGTTGGTCGAACTGTTTACACAAGAGGTCTACTTTGCATTCCAGATCGTGCAGGTCTTTTTGATCACTACTCTTACTTCGGCAGCCTCGGCAACCGTCATGACCATCATCAAGGAGCCGTTGAAGACACCTGACCTTCTCGCCGAGAATCTCCCCAAGGCGTCCAACTTTTACCTTTCGTATATCCTTGTCCAGTGCCTGGCCATCGGCGCAACTGGTCTGCTACATATCTTTGAACTAATTCGACATTATGCCTTTGCAAGAATCTCGCAGATTCCGAGGGCTCGTTTCAATGTCTGGTATAAACTGCAGCCTCCTAAATGGGGTGGTGTGTACCCTATTTACACCAACATGGCCGTCATTGGTAAGTATTGGCTACGGCATCATCTCATAACGGGGACGTGACTGACTTTGGCAGCCCTTTCTTACACATGCATTGCTCCTCTAATCCTCATCTTTGCCTGTGCCGGAATGACATTTGTGCGCATCATTTATCGATACAACATTCTCTACGTCTTCGACTCAGAGATGGACAGCTTGGGCCTGTTTTATCCGAACGCCCTGATCCATCTCATCGTCGGGTTGTACTTGGCCGAGATCTGCATGATTGGACTCTTCGCCCTCAAGTTGGCGTTCCCGCCCATGGTCATGATGCTCATCTTCCTCATCATCACCGGCCTTGTTCATCTATCCCTCCGCGATTCGATCTCGCCGCTACTCAAGAATCTCCCGCAGACGCTGTCGTTGGAGGAGGAGCTGCAGCAGGAAGAGAAGGCGGCGGCAGAGGCCAAACTACAAGAGGCTGCCGAGACAGGCCAGGCCGGTACGGGTACGGCTGCCAGCTATTTCGACACAGAGCAGAACTTTGGTGAAGAAGAGATGGAAGACGCCCCGAGCGAGGACGAGGACGACCATACACACGAGGGACCCCAAAGCTCAAGAGCAGTTGAAGGAGCAGGTGGCCTCAAGTTGCTGACGACCGAATGGATCAAGTCAATGACAAAGGAGAAGCTAAAGTCGGAGGCGGAACAGGCTGAGCAGGGTCCCGTCATGAAGTTTCTGAGCAAGTGGATTCTCGTTCGCAAGAATGAGTCGTCCGAGTCCGATGAGTCTCCGACGTTTATAAAGCGATTCTTCCACCCCGAGATTTACGAAGACTTTATCGCCCTGCGAAAACTGATTCACGTCGAGGACCAGCCCGAGTTTGACTACGAGGTAGACGAAAAGCTGTCCAACTATTGGCCCCCTGAGCTCTGGAGGCCTAAGCCTGTGTTGTGGATCCCACGAGATGACGCCCGTGTTAGTAGACAAGAGGTGGCACACACGAGAAAGATTACGCCCATCACGGACGTGGGCGTTGGTTTGAATGAGAGGGGACTGGTTGTGGTGGATGTTGAGGCAGCGCCATTCCCGAGGCTGAGGCTGCTACACTAATCGATCGTACATGATGTAATTTATGATGGAGCTTGTCACGATACCCTCTTTGGCATATAAGCGTTGTTTAGTTGCTATAATTACAGAAGCGCCGATGGGTGCGTTGTGTTGAGACCTTGTGTATCTGGTGAACTGGAGATCTCGGAGTAGTAGGCCTCGTCGTTCGGTTCACGTCCTAAAAAGTTGGTGAGACTCTTGAGCTCTGGTTGACTGCCTCCAGGTTGCAGGACGAGCTGGCGGTACTTGAGACCGGCAGCCTTGTCCATAGGGTTTGCTTTGAATGCGCTGACCCAGAGATCTGTAGCGTAGACTTTGGACCTGCGACTGTGAGTACATGAGATGAATGCCTCGGGATGTGGGAGCTTACAGGGCATAGGTAAAGTATGCAGCATCGTAGCCTCTAAACGGATGGGCAAAGGACGCCTGGCCGATGCTGTCTTCTCTCCATAGACCCATGATTTCCGACTTGCTCTTATTCCAGAGCTCGGTGGTGTCCACAGGATGACCCTCTTCGGCGTTGTGAATGGTAAGATCAAACAGTGCAAGAAATACTTGGTGCAGCATCGCATGTGCTCCATTGACATGCTTGGTCTTTGCGAGATCTAGAGCCAACTTTTCTGGCAGCGTTTCACTCGGCCTCTCCCGGTCACCCTTCTGACTGTCCCAAAAAGCCAGGCCTTCGTCATTTAGGTAGCTATAATGACGACCCAGACGACGCAACACGGACGGAACCCAGATCCAGCTCTCGAGGAGAATACTGGGGATCTCGACAAAGTCACGGGCGCAGCCATGTTGATGCGCCGTGCGTGTTACGAGCTTGTGGATGGCGTGGCCGAGCTCGTGGAACATTGTCTTGAGCTCCGAGTGCATGAGGAGTGTTGGACGGGAGGGGGTGTCGATGAGGGATGTTACGAGAGAAGAGGAAGGATAGTGACGCGTGTTTTCGGGGGTTGTGAAGCCCTAGAGATGTTAGTAGGGGACGTGTGTGAGATGGGTGTACTTACTGGTTGGATGAGGGAGCTGTGAGCACCAGAGTATTTTCCCTCTCGAGCATAGAGGTCAAGATATAGATATCCCAAGAACCCTCCACCTTGCTCCTCCGAGTCCCACGCTTCATACACGGTGACATCCTTCTGCCATGTTGGCACATCGGTGGGGATAAAGACCATGCCAAATAACTCCTCAAAGATGCCCAGCATGCCCTTGAGACTGTGGTTGACCTCAAAATACTCGGAGATGAGGAGTGAATCAACAGAGTATCGCTCCTTTTCGAGGATTCGTGCGTAAAATGCCCAGTCCCATGCGTTGAGTCTTGAAGCATCTTCCAGGTCTTCGTCGGTGCCGTGATCTTGGATGTACGTCTTTTTGATGTTGTAGAGTGTCTTCATTTCTTCTTCGGCTAGTGGTTTAAGCTCTGTTCTTAGTCTTTCGAGTCTTGCAATGACACTTTCGACGCTCTTGGCCATTTTATCTTCCATCTTAAGAGCAGCATGTGTCTTGAAGCCAAGCATTCTTGCGGTGCTGTTGCGTAGGTCTACAGCTCTCTCAAGTCGCGTCACGTTCTCGGGGAAACGTTGTTCTTTTGCCGTGAGAAGAGCCTTGCGCGTACGAGGACTGATAGCATGCTTCATGACCGAGATTAGATGGCCCTTTTTGAACGTTACTTTGAGTTTTGTGCCGTCTTCATTAAGGGCCATGGCATCCAGGATGTTGGAAGGGACACCGGCGAGTTCATCACGCGTAAAGTAAATACCCCCGTCGTCTTCGCTGATGGTTTTCCGCGCTGCCACGAGGACCTGGTTCCGTTCTTCAACAGCTTCCATGTACTTTTCCCTCAGAGCTTCATCCTGGATGCCAGCGCCTGTGTTTTGATACGCACGGTGTGTCTTGAAGAGCGTGTACGCCGACTCATCGTCCAACGCTTCTTCACCACGTTGATGTTTCTCGTATACGGCTTTTACGAGAGAAGCCACGTCTCTCCGCATGAGACCTTCGGCGTTGGCTTTGAGAGTCATCTCTTCGACTTTACGAGACGCGTCGCGGAGGTCTTTATCCTCGGAGACGGAGCTGAAGAGACGGGCGATGAGGCCTGACTTGGAGACATGATGATCATGGTGTAGAATAGGGAGGAGGAGATTAGAAAAGGTGGCGGTAGAGGGTGTGAGTGTCGAGACGAGGCTATCTTCGAGGGCAGTTGCGGATGAGATGTTGGAGGATGTCTCGGCGAGGAGAGCAGAGGGTGTCTTCGTGAAGGACGGTGGTGACTGAGGCGGTTTCATTGTGGAGGATAGAATGCGGGGGATCACGTGTTGAAGACGGGGAAGTGAGCGAAGCATGAGATGAGATGAATTGTTGAGGGAGGTGAGGCTGATGATGTCAGGGTAAAAGCGGAGAGAGGTAGTGGGTCTTGGTGTTTCAGCCACTTTAGAGCAAACAATGAATACTCTCAAGATCTTAAACCTTTAAGACTTGAACCCCTCCCGTTCTCCTAAACATCTAATCGAAATTTTGATCGCTCTGACTCAGGATCATCATGATACCGCGAACCTGATCGGGGCTGTGAGGGTACAGAACACATGCGGGTGTCCTCGACCTTGCGGCGGTAGATGCGTTCTTCTTAGTATTCTTAATCCATTGACAAGACAATTTCTATCGTCGTGGGAATTGGGGGTGATCATGTTAGATGTTGGTTTTCACTTCTTGTTATTATGGCCTTTTGATCTTTATCAATGGTTCTTGTCATTAGCATCCGGTGCTGTGTGGTAAATGTGATGCAAAGTGTGAGATCTTGTACGTGTAGGGTAGCAGATGAGGCGTTCACGAGGTGAAGAATGGCCGAGTCGACGAGCATGAGAAACGAAGGGTTTTTTAATTAAGAAATTGCCTCTAATAAGTATAGTGGATATCAAATACTGGTAGTCGTGGCACTTTCGACTTATTTGGCGAGGTGGTGCAAGGTTGGGTTTGACGACGTGAAGTGGTCACGACGCAGTTCCATTTGCGATCTCTTCATAAAGATGGCTTCCAAGTTCCGCTCAACCATTTACCTTGTCTATTCATTAATTGGCATTTCGTTTCTTTTGAAGGGACCCCAGAAGGTCGCTCCTGTGAAATGAGTGATCTTTTCTTCATGCTACTTCGCTTCAACCTGGTATCTACACAACGCCCCTCAACAACTCAACTGCAATCACTTCACCAAACTTCAATCACCCCAAAACCACTTTTCAACCATCTACTCCATAACCAGCACGTTTCTGAATCGGGGCTTTCCAGCAATCAGACTGTCAACCGCATCTTGAACCTTCTCAAACGGATACCTCTCAATCATGCACTTGACACCGTGTGTCATGGCGAATCGGATAGCCTGCTCGCTGTCGATGGCGTGACCGCTAGGCCAGCCAGTAACACTCGCTCCCTTGGAGACAAGAGCTACACTGTCAATCTCGACGGGCCCGACAGGTGCAAGACTCAATAGCTTTCCCTCTGGTGCGAGAGCTCCCACAAGAGGTGTGATGGCCTTGGGGTTGGGTGCCGTTTGGACAATGATGGAGGCTCCGCCGAGCTTGTTTAGTTCAGCTGTCACATCCGACTTCTTTGTGTTGATGTAATGGCTGGCTCCGAGCTCCTTTGCGAATTTAGCCTTGTCGTCGCCTGAGGAGAGCACAGCGACTTCGTAGCCCATCTTGCTAGCGTACTGAACTGCGAGATGGCCGAGACCTCCGAGACCCTGCACAGCAACGAGGGCGCCCTGCTCAACGTGGAGCTTGCGCATTCCGTTAAAGACGGTGACACCGGCGCACAGTAGGGGAGCTGCCTCGGCGGGATCAATCTCCTTGGGGACGCGCACGACGGCTTCAGCGCGGAGAAGGACGTATTCAGCGAAGCCTCCGTCGCGGCTTACACCGTTGACAGCCTTGTTGTTGCACATCTGGAATTGAGCCTTCTGGCACTGCCGACAGGTTTGATCGTGTCCACCGTGCCAAGGACCACCAACACGATCTCCATCCTGGAAACCCGTCACGCCCTCACCGATCTGGACAACATTGCCGACAATTTCGTGGCCGGGGACTCGGGGAAAGACGTCGCCCATGTGGCCGGTCGCGACGCCTACATCGGAGAAGCAGACACCGCAGGCGAGAACCTTGACGAGGATCTCACCTCGGGAGGGTTCCTTGAGGGGAACATCTTGGAGGGTGAAGGGGGCATTGGCCTTTTCGATGATGCAGGCCTTGTAGGTCTTGGGAAGGGAAGACATGATGAAGATTGGATCAATTGGGTTGGGTCTTGTTTGTTCAATTGATGAATGAAGCTTGATGCTGAATAGATAGTGAATAAATCAAGCTTGGCATTAGGGACAACCCATATCTTTTATATCAACCAGACGCAACCAGAATCATATCACAACACATCACGTCCACCAACCATACACGGAATAACAATCAAAAAGCTGTCTGAAACTTTCGGGTTCAATCACCGCAAACTCCGGGTCCCCCTCACTCCCCAGATCCGGAATTATGGCGTTCCAATCGACACCGACGAGCGGCCGAGAGGTGACATCACAATGTCGAAAGTCCGATCGGGCGGTTGCTCCCGTTCGCGATTCGGAGATCAGAGCTTGGGTGCCAAGGCCCGGGATTAGGCTTCGGATTTGTTGGAGGGGAGATGTTCCAAAGCCGTAGAGTTGATCCGATGGTTTATCCGAGATGAAAGAGCACGAGCCACAACCAGCCACCAATGCCATGACACCAGCCATAGCACCAGCCACGGCATCTACCAAAGAAATTTCCCCCACCATAAACTTCAGCCTTTCGTTTGGCGATCACTCAAAAGCACCTTTTGCGCAAACAATAAACAATGCCTCTCGACACGTCAACATATTCATTAGCACTACTACGTGTAGACGGCCGTCGCTGGAACGAGCTCCGCCGTCTCAATGCCCAGATCCGCACCCAAGATGCCGCAGACGGATCATCATACCTCGAGATGGGCCACACAAAAGTCATGTGCGTCGTGACAGGTCCGTCAGAGCAGGGACAGCAGCAACGACGTGTTCAGACGGCGCAGAGGGATGTTGCGGCTATTAATGTCAATGTGGTTATTGCTGGGTTTTCGAGCGTGGATCGTAAGAAGAGGGGGCGCAACGACAAGTGAGCTATAGATGTGATACTAAAGATAGCTTTGCTAATTGGTTATAGGCGCACTCAAGAGATTGAAGTCACAATTGCAAACGCATTCGCCTCGAATCTGCACACGCATCTGTTCCCTCACTCTTCAATCACAATCTCCCTCCACGTCCTCTCCCAAGACGGATCTCTCCTCGCCGCCCTCCTCAATGCGACGACCCTCGCCCTCATCGATGCCGGTATCCCCATGACGGACTACATCGCCGCTTGCACAGCTGGCTCAACCTCTACATACGCTGCGGGTGACGACTCGGCGGATCCTCTGCTGGACCTTAACAACCAAGAGGAGCAGGAGCTGCCGTTCCTTACTGTTGCGACGTTGGGAGGTAGTGACCGCGTAGCTGCCCTCGTCTGCGAGAGTCGCGTGCAGGTTAGCCGTCTAGAGGGCATGTTGGTAGTAGGTGTGGATGGGTGTAAACAAGTGAAGCAGTTCCTGGATCAGGTGGTGAAGGACAAGGGCGCCGAGATGGTTAGAGAGGGAGCAGCCGAGAGGAGCGACGCTATGGACGTCATGTTGGATGAATAGATTTGAAACCTGGATGGTTTCTATTTGGTTCAGGCAAATATCCATGGATATATCGGAGTTTTTTTGTGTTTGATAGGTATGGTACAGGTTTGTCTCCGCCTCTCAGTAAAAAATCATAGTGTCACAAAGCTAATGCCTACATTCTCAAGATACCCGACCCCTTTACAGCTCCTCGTGCACAATCTTTTGCTCCTTGGGTTCAGCGTCATCCTCAGGCTTCTTGGTCTCTGGCTCAGTTTCAGCTTCAACCTCGGGCTCGGCCTCGGGCTTGGCCTCAGTTTCGGCTTCCTTCGCGGCCGCAGCCTTGGTCTCCTCCTCGATCTCGACCTCAGCCTCCTTGACGGTTTCAGCCTGCTCAGGGGCTTCGGTCTCAACTTCGGGCTCAGGGTCGGTAGCTTGAGTGGCCTCCTCCTTGGCACTCTCGGCCTTGGGCTCAGCGTTAAAGTCCTCAGGGAGCTTCTTCTTGGCACCCTCGCCCATGCGGATGGTGTCAACCCAGTTCTCGACGCTGTGGAGGCTAAAGTCGCCCTGGTACTGACGCCACCAGTTTCGGCGTGTGTTGATGGCAATTAGGTTTACCTCATCACTAAGACCAAGAGCCTTGGGCACAGTCGAAGCAGCTTCGCTGTCGCTGGGAATGGAGATGATGGGGAAGGTGTGTCGTCCGCCGTGGACATATTTGGTGTTGAGGTGAGACAGGGAGTCGACAGCCTTCTCACCAGCCTCGCCGGGAGTAAAGACAAGGATGCAAGTGTGGGACTTGGGGGCGAGGCACTCCTTGGTGAGCTTCTCAAGCGAAGTGATGGTGTCGATGGGAACGATGGAGGGGATGGCAGCCTCGGGGCCTTCGGAAGCAGACTCGGGCTCAGCCGTAGGCTCCTCCTTGACAGTCTCGGTCGACTTGCTCTTCTTGCTCTTGGCTCCGTTGCTCTTAGCCTTGGAAGCCTTGCCGTTGTCAGGAGCAGGGTCGGGGTTGGGCTGAGCTGCCTGAGAGAGGAACTTGACCATGTCCTTCTTGACGAGCTCTCCGTTGTAGAGGATAGGCTCTTGACCGTCACCCGGGACGAGGACAAGAGTCGGGAAATCCTTAATGCCAAACTTCTCAACCGCAGCCTTCTCCTTATCACGGACCTGGGCCACAGAAATGACATCGAGGAACTCAATGGCAATGCTTCGGATGAGAGCACTGGTGGTTCCCTTCTTGGTGAACAGGATAGCCTTGGGCTTATCACCACCCAAGAAAGAATCCAGATCCTTGTCGCTCACACGGGTGACGTGGTTGTTGATCTTGCTCGAGACAGCCTCGCTGATGGCACCGGCAGTTCGCTGGCCCTGGTAGTCTTCGACAACAGGCTTGCCGTACTTCTTACCGGGACGAACAATCTTGAGAGTCGGGAAACCCTGGACGCCCATGGAACCACAGAAGGGCTTGTTGGCGTCATCATCGCAATCAATGGCCGCGACCTTGGCGAGACCCTCAAGGTTCTTGGCAGCCTTTTCGTAGGCGGGCTTGAGGTTCTGACAGTGGCCGCACCAAGGGGCGTAGAACTCGACGATCTGATTTGTCAGCGACAAGTATGAGTTATCTGTGAATAGAAACATACCGAGGTGTAGTTGGACTTTGCAATGAACTTATCATAAGTCTTTGCGTTCAACTGCAAAACAGGCGAGTTCTTGGTGTAGATGGCAGCGTCAGCCGCAGGCAGAGCCGCCAGCGCTGCCGTCAACGTCACCAGCAAAGAGGTGGGGTTATGCATGACGAAAGTTGAATCAGACGACGAGATTCAATAAAAGGAGAAGCCTGGTCTAGAAAATAAAATAGAGGAGAAGAATCTCTTTGTGCTCCAAGGTCAAGGCCAAGGCCAGGTCAGCATCTGTTGTTTGTTCAGTCGAATGCAAAGTGGCATCTTCGGAATGCCCAAAGAAAGAAAAAGCCACCTGGTGCCACTGCAATGTGAAGCTGGGGTTATGCAGGTCTATGATTGGTGGATTGACAGCTCGAGCCACCTGTGGCGTGAGCTGCCCAAACCTGGGGAACTGAACGGTGTGGCGTAGCACCAGCCACCGTTTACGTCAAGTTAGGCAGGCAGCCAAGAGAGGCGGAGGTGGTGGGGTGAAGTTGGACTTGACATTACTTGCGCCATCGCGATTGTTGCGGTGAAATCTCCCAGGACGAGGGTATTTACTACTCGTATAATCCATTCTATACCTTTTCGAACTTCTAGGGAATCGATATCGACATCATGGCGCAACCTCTTCCGGCCGCGCTCAAGATCCCCGAGGTCAGTCGCTTTATCAACCGCGCAAATCAGCTGAGGAACCACAAGCCCGCCATCTCATACTGGTGTAGGCACCACTGCAACAGATAAAGTGAAGAGATAGCTAATGTAAGAGTCTAGGCGAATACCATGCCGTCAATCAGATCGTGGGAAAGGGGCTACACAATACAGACGACGAGACCTTTGAGTTCACAAAGACCCTCATCGAACGTCTAGAATCAACAAAAACAGAACGCGCCGACGACGATGCCATTGTCGACAATGTCGCAGGCCAGGCATACGTCGAGCAGTTTGCCAACGATACATTTGACCGTGCCGATCGAACCCTTCGAGCCAACAAAGTAACAAGGTAAGCGCATCGTCATACCCACTTGACCTTCACCTCTGACCGGCCACAGACAAACTGCTGATACATTCGACGCCGCCGCCACCTTCTTCGATCTCACTCGCGAGTGGGGCGAACCCGACCCCGAGGTCTTGCAAAAGATAAAGTTCGCCAAGTGGAACGCCGCTCGTATCTTCAAGGCCGTACGTGAGGGCAAGGATCCGAACGAGTCGAACCCGAAGGCCCCTGAGCCTGAAGCGGCGCCGGCGCTGGACCCGACCGATCCTGATGTGCAGCTGCTCACAGGACCGCCTCCGGCTTCGGTGGAAGACGCGCCAGACGCGGGGGAGCCGCCGAGTGTTCCCACCTTCACGGATGCGCCGCCAGAGATTCCTGACCCGGGATACTTCCCTCCTCAGCCTCACCCTGATGCGAGGGCGCCGGAACCATTCGTTCCCTCTCCACTGAGCCAGAGTCCGACGCCTGGTCTCACGGGGGTTCCTCCTCCACCTCCTGCGGCGCCAGCGGGCATCTCTCCCGTGCCCGAGATTCCTCCTCCTCAGCCAGCGACGCAGATCCCTCCCCAGCCATCGCCTCAGATTCCCACCAAGCTTCCCTCCCAGTTCGCGCCCCCTCCTCCACAGCCGTCGTCCGGCTCGTCTGCACCTCCCTCCTGGTCCGCGACCCCGAGCGTGCCCCATCCGGCCGCTTCGAACCCTCCTCCAGCGATCCCTCAGGCGCCCGCTCCTCAGGCGTACGTGCCTACTCCAGCTCCTATTCCTGCGCCAGTGCCTGCTCCTGTGCCGGCGCAAAGCACGGGCGGCTTTACGGCGGATCATAGGGATATCAACCAGGCGCAGAAACATGCCAAGTGGGCGATATCGGCCTTGAACTTTGAGGATGTTCCGACGGCGGTAAAGGAGCTGCGAAATGCGCTTGCTCTGCTTGGAGCGCAATAAGTAGTTCGAGATAGTGAGGTTAGTATTGGTTATGATGAGACTTGCATCTAGAATGAGGCGGACGATACCACACGTTGAGATGGGACAGGCCATGCATAGGAAGTTTCAGAGTCGAACATTGTAGAACAGAGGTGGACGAATCCAAGTGCTATCTGATTGCATAAACCCAATATCAAAAGACCCTTTGTACTCGTTATTATCGTGAAATCATTGGCACGAATGCAAACACTCGGCAAAAGCTAGGCCTGAGCCATCAACCCGTGTGACTCGTAGCCGGGATGTGGAAAGCCTTCCGGGAACACTGTCACCGGAATATCTTGGTCGTCCTCCAAGTTATCAGTCCATCCTCTCTCAGGACCCCATTCAATAGCGCAACCAAACTGTGTAACAGCCTCCATGAGGCCTTGCATCATGGCACCAGACTGCTTAACGCTGGTCCAGCCATCGAATTCAACAGTATCAACAGAGGGCAGCTCCCCCAGGACATCAGTAAGGAGGTTCACGCTGAACCCCTCATAGAATCCATCCGAGCGGCGGAATCCCCTAATTGCGCTATCGCTCGGATCGATCTCGACAAACACCTTGAGCCGTTGCACGTCGACGCAATCTGAGAGCCCGAGTGCTGGGTTGACGACCCACCCCTTGGGCGGCGCATTCCACCCAGGACCGAGGCGCAATTCGAGAGATGTGATACACTGACGTTGTCGCGGCTTCAACCTCGCTAGTAGAGGCTTCTTGCTCTTGAAGTAGCGGCCAGGAAAGGTAGGGAATAGACGAAAGGTGCGCGTGCTGTAAAAGGCAAAGGTTGCCTCATCATGAACCTGTCTGCATACTCTCATGAGACCAAGTTTCTTGTGTACTGCCTTGTAGTTGTGAGGTCCGAGGTCGAGGATTGTATCGACGTCATTGAAGAAGTAGGTGTATATCTGGATGCGGACTTCGGCGGGTAATGATAGGAAGTGGAATGGTGTTCTAGGAACGCGACGTTTCGGCCTTAGGGGGATAAGAGGAGTATCGAGGGTGAGGTCGGCGATGGAGAGTTTGTTCACGTCCTCTTCGGTGACGGGTTTAGTAGATGTCGGATTCGCGGATGCGGTCTGCGCCCGGCTGGAAGACGAAGGCATAACAATGCGCAACGTGCCCACCGGGCGAGAAACAGAACTCTTGCTCGTTCGTCGAGCCATGTTGTGAGGTGGTAGAGTCGTGATGCGTTCTAACTGCAGAGTCTGGTAGGCGAGGTGACGAGGAGAACTCGGTCTATAAAAAGGGTGAAGAGGCTTGTATCAAATCCTTGCGCAATGACAACGGTCGCAAAATTAAGATGATATGGTCTCAGCAGGTCGCCAGGGTCGTTGCGGTCGGTCTCGAGGAACGAGGCTTATCATAGAGGGTGGTGCCATGGCGTAGTAGCATTCGACGACAAGGAGACCACCCTCTCTAGAAGGCAGCGGACGCGGCAACGGCCATCTTGTCTCTCGGGTAGTCGGGGATAGCGTTAATCAGCGGGAATTGGGGTCGTGGCGAATTAAAGAGAAAATTGGTCAAGACCAGCAAAGTCAATTATCTTGACTCTCGTCCACTCAGAAGATGGATGGATGGTGAGGAACCGTGAGGGGAAGGAGATGAGGGTTCGGGTTGCATGCAAATTGGAAAGGCCATGCCGCCGTTCGATGTCGCCTTCAACGTCGGAAGATGGGCATGGACGCCATGAACCTACGGTAAGCTGGGGGAGGTGAGCAGGGGCCTTGACTGGATGACATGAGCATCATGGAGGGGACGGCGGGGAATCGGGTTCAATCTGCTTCATGATGGGGGCGTGACCAGGGCCTCACGTGAAGGTCACACCAATCAAGGCATGACGCCATCGGTCAATCTAAAAGTCCGTGACCCGGCTAATCCGCGGCCCTCTCCGACGACTGACAAGCCCCACTCCACGCCCGCCGTCCGATTTTTTTTCCATAGCCGACGGGCGCGGTGCGTGCGACGGCGGAGCAATCAGACCAACTTCGTCAAGCTACGCCATTGAAGTCGAGTCCGCTTCGCCATCGACTCCCGCTCCAGCAGCCACCCCAATTCTTGTGGTATTATCCGGGACTCCTTCTTCCATCTTCGTCATGCTGTCCAGAGTGGCCCAGGCTTCACGCTTGGGCTTGACGGCAGCTCGTCTGTCGAGGCCCGCCGCATCGCCTGCTCTCCGAATCCGTCCCGCAGCAGCTCCCGTCCTTGTGTCGCCGTGGCTTCGAGCCTACTCCAAGGACAAGGGCCCCTCAAGCCAATCGCCTCCCAATGAGACAAACAAGAAGCCCGCGCAACCCCAGAACGATGCCGATGCCGCAGCGAACGAGAATCCCGCCAAGTCTTCCGAGCAGAATGTCGACAAGGCCGGAGAGCAGTCGCCCGAGGCCCCGAAGGAGGGCGGGCAAATACCCTTCCACAAGCTACCCGACTTGACCCAGGGTATTCCTTCAACGTTCGAGTATGAGATGGGAGGCGACAAGAAGAAGCCAGAACAGGCTTTGCAGGAGCTTGAGGAAGAAGGCTCGGGTGGTCGTGGTGGACGTGAGCGATCGGAATATGTCTCAACTTCGGATCGCAACCGCAAGTGGTGGACAAGATTCATGCTTGTTGCGACCGCTGCAGGTGGTACCCTTGCCGTGCTATACATGGGTCGCAACTGGGAGGATACCATTGAGGCTGATCGTCATTCCGATATTCCCAACGGTCCTGGTTTCGGTCTCTGGTGGCAGCGTGCCAAGGCCCGAATGACCGAGTCGGTCACCTACTACCAGGAACCCTCATTTGACAAGCTACTCCCCGACCCCGATCCTTCCTTTGAGCGCCCTTACACCCTCTGTCTGAGCTTGGATAACCTCCTTGTGCACAGCGAGTGGACTCGTGAGCACGGCTGGAGAATCGCCAAGCGACCTGGTATGGACTACTTCATCCGATACCTCAGCCAGTACTACGAGCTGGTTCTCTTCACTACTGTTCCCTTTGCCACTGGTGAGCCTCTTCTCAGGAAATTGGATCCCTTCCGCTTCATTCTTTGGCCTTTGTATAGGGAGGCTACTAAGTTTGAGGATGGTGAGGTCGTCAAGGTAAGCCCAATTCTCTACTTAACTTCTACCTGTGCTGACCTTTTAGGACTTGTCCTACCTCAACCGTGACCTCTCCAAGGTCATCATTATCGACACCAACGCCAAGCACGTCCGCAACCAGCCCGAGAACGCCATCGTCCTGAATCCCTGGAAGGGTGAGCCCGGTGACAAGGAGCTCGTTGGTTTGATTCCCTTCCTCGAGTACATCCACACCATGCAGTACTCGGATGTCCGAAAGGTCATCAAGTCCTTTGAGGGCAAGCACATCCCTACCGAGTTTGCCCGTCGTGAGGCCATCGCCCGTAAGGAGTTCAACGCCAAACAGCTCGCTGCCAAGCACAAGCACAGCTCTGGTGTGGGTGCCCTAGGAAGTCTGCTCGGTCTGAACCCCAGCAATATGAGCATGATGGTGAACCCCGAGGGTGAGCCAAACCCCACCGAGGCTTTCGCCCAGGGCAAGATGTTGCAGGACATTGCCCGTGAGCGTGGCCAGAGGAACTATGAGGAGCTCGAGAAGCAGATCCGAGAGAATGGTGAGAAGTGGCTTAAGGAGGAGGCCGAGATGATGGAGAAGGCTCAAAAGGAGGCTATGAACAGCATGATGGGCTCCTTCTCTGGCATCTTTGGCAACAACCAACCCCCCGAGAAGAAGGCCTAAGAAGCCCCAAAGAGGTGCCAGCACATCTCCACTAATTAATGTCTTGTAATCTTTTTGTGTTACGGCGAATTTACGGAGGGGATGAAGTCTGCTAGTCATGTCATCTTCAGACTGAGAAGGGAGAGAGAAGTCGCCTTATAGAAAAACAGCATTTTGGGAAGGGAAGGCATTATGGGACATTCGGTCAGGGATGGGAGTCTTGACTTGTAAAAGATGGTTGTGAGATGATGTGTATATTACGTGTACCGAGATGTTGTATAACAAACAAAATGATCCAATGTTTGCTTCAAATTCGTATTCTGGCGATGTGAGGTTTGGATGAAGTTGCGATGTCGTCATCGATTTGGCTCTTTGAACTGTGATATGCAAGAATTCGTGTTTCGTTGTAACAACCTCATCACTACTCGGTTGCTTACACCTTCAAAGCTACCTCGAGGCTATAATATGCTCTGCCCTCATATATGATGAATATAGAGATCCAACCTTGACCTGATACTTTGTGCTCAGGTGGAACAAACGCAGAGCTGATCATACCATACACAAGCCTACCCGGGACCAAGAGGTTGTCATGAGTCACCTGGAGAAAGGCAGGAGTCAGAGCCCGCTATTGACTTGCTTCGATGCTTTGCATGATCAAATGCTGGAAATTGTACTTGACCTTTGTCTGGGTTGACTTCACCTCGACCAATACCCTGGGTGCCGGGTCGTCTGTTCTGTTAGCTTATTTCAACGGGAACAGCGTCACTGATCTTCAAGTATTTGTGTGTGGAGGGGATTCGGTCTGCAAACTATTCGCATGCATCGCGTTCCAAGTAGTCCAAGCATTCTTCGGCCAGCTTGCAGGATTTCTGAAAAAGCCGTCTCGAAACCGACCGGAGGCCGGCCCGCCGAGACCCGGCGGTCGGCGCCGTAGAGCCCCATACTGCCCCACATTTCGGCCGAAGCTGGCGTTTTGGGGAACATTGGACGGAGACCACCAAATTGAAGCGAGAATGAGGCCAAGCCTGCAATTGAGGCATTTATGAGCAAAAAGCGAGGAAAATGAGCGAGGAGTCTTAACCAGGATCCCACAATTGAGGTTAGAGTGCGAATAAGGCAATAACACCCGCAAAGAGACTCGTCATGCGAGGATCAAGAGAGATCACAACCACACCAGGAGCAGAAGATGATGGCACCAGGAGGAGCTAGGAAGAACAAAAAATACTACGTTGCGCATCTTATGACTCCTATGGCAGGATCATGTATAGGGACTTGCCCAAACAAGCAAGTCGGCGAAACGTAGCCAAAGTCAACGAACAACACCGGAAAACAACAGCAACGACCTCAACACTTGAGGAGAGCAAAAGAATTGTTGAAAAAGACAAAAAGATTCATATCGACAACGACAAGATTCGAACTTGCGCGTGCGAACACAATGCCTTTCTATGCGGGATAGCAGGGCATCGCCTTAACCACTCGGCCACGTTGTCTTATGGTGGGTTGATGCGGGACCGTGCAAAGACGGCTCATCATGGGTCCAGGTGCAGAAGAAGAGGGGATCACTGGGAACCCATCGTATTAACAAGAACAACAACTATATTGAAGTTAGATATTATGCCTTATGTACTGCTTCATAGGTACCTAGGCAGAGTTGCAGGATAGGTAGGGTTATAGTTAATTACATTAGTTCCCTATCTCTTCATAAGTTACACAATCCGAGACTAGACCAGCTAGGAGACTATTAACTGCATTTGATATCCCTGCATCTGAGATTTCAGCCATCCACTGAGTAAACATTCCTGGCGCTACATCGCATGGATCCATTGTCGAGAGCTGCACACCTGACTGCTCGCCACCTCCATCTACCATCATCTTCTTGGTGCGGCTGCAGAGAGCCTCAAAGACATCTCTATAGGAAGCGGCGCTCTTAAACCGATCAGCTATCACTGTTAGAAGCATCGTGCAACTTGTGGGGGTGCTGTTCATCTCGTCAAGTGAGGTTTGGTGACGAACGGCAGCCGATGTCCATAAACAATGGAGGTATGTTAGTCCAGCGGAGAAAATGACGTGAAGAGTACCCCAGGTGCAATTCACTGGTTTTGCAATGTATAACCGCCGATTCTTCAAGCAGATGCTCTCGGCGGCACGAGCACATTGTAGGAATATGTCATCATTTGCACCCCCACCCCCTGGATGATGAATCAATCGACCTCGGTAGAGCATGATGATGGTCTCACTATAACTAAGATCATACCAATCTTGGGTTGCGAGGATCGACAAGGCAGCTCCGGTCCGTGGTGGTATTGGAGGGGTGGAGGCAATCCAAGCATCAATCTCTGCCCGAAATAGAGGAACTCGATCGTCATGGGTTGTGTTGTCCATGTTGTTCACGTCTGAATACAAAGACGCGTGTAGACGGGCCCAGATATGGCGGAGCCGAATGACATGAAGTGCAGTCGACATGCTTGTAGAAGAATCACTGTCGGGGCTCCGCGGTTCTCCTAGGATATCGGTCTCGGTTATATTAGAGTCATCGATGTCCAATGGGAACTGGGTGTCCAATCCAAGTCAGTACTTGATCAACTTCTGCGACAGGCCACCTACCTCGGCATCGACCTCTTGTAGATGAATGCCTAAAGGGCGCCCTAGAATCGTTGCTGCGTAGCACTCAATTCCAAATGTAACCCAAAAGGCTCTCTTTCGCATTTCAAGTCGTAGAGGAGTTGTATTAGGCCCAGAGTGATTGACATTGCGGTGATATCCAAGTTCAATACACTGACGAAGGGCTATGCCAGACAGTTTCCTGTATCGTTATTAGTCCACCCCATTCTGACTGTTATGTAGGAACCCACCAGATGGATGGACCTCGAGAGCTTCTAAGAGAATACATGCTGTAGCAAAGGATGGCTTGTATGGCTTCCAGGTTGTTGCGCGATAAAATATCGCCAATGTAAAACTGTGCTGATACGTAAAGTTGCTGGAAAAGTATCAGCAGCGATCGCTACATGATTCTAGATTTACTTTACCTGTGGCAGTGATCCTGAGTTTGACAGCAGCAAGGCTCCGACAGCATAAACCTAGAACGATTAGTCATGACGTCGGGAGGTCGGGTTGAAGGCGTAGGTACCATATTGACAAAGAACAGGGGCACAGGATCAAAATCCAGCTCTCCGACGGTGTTGGATGGCCTCACAAGCGCGTCTTCCCAGCGCCTGAACGTGGGCTCATGTAGAAAAGGGTAATGAGGATGGATATTCTCAAAGTAGGCGTTGCTCAGAGAGATACCTAGCTCATAGTCAGGTAGGAAACACGGAGATGGTGCTGCTGCTGAATCATCTTGATCAT